>JAIPMN010011249.1:0-13170 GCA_020650975.1 Apostichopus californicus
ACAAAATTGCTGACAATTATCTGAATCTATATATTGTAAAAACCACATTTAGCAAAATTGTAAAATTGTAAAGATATCATTTTTTTTTTAATTTTGTGCTAATTTGTAATTGCATCTGGCAACAGCAGAATGGATGATGTCATCAGGGCTGTACTTTAGCTGAAACAAAACGAGATATATGTTTCAAAGCATTGCAATAAATGCAAACTATAATTAAGTATTTAATATTTTGTTCTTTACATATTCATTAATTGTGTTGCATAGATTGTTTTGCAAATTATGAAAAACATAGTTTTTAATATCCACTTGTTAACTTCATATCTCAAACCTGTAGTCAATTAACATGTGACGTAAATATATGAGTTGCTAACAGAATGGATTTGTGAATGTATGTTATAATTACCAGCTACTAGTCAAGCAATATATATGTGGGATTAAGGCAACCAGCTGCCTCAAGTGTGAGATGGGCGCAGGGGCTGGGGCATGTGTCATGGTGTTGTCATTGTTCTTTCTGGCAGTATCCTGCTCATGTCAAAGTCATTGTAGTAAAATGTATAAGTAGGCCCGGGGGGGGGGGCTCTGTCCCTTTGGACCCTGTGGTTGATGTAGGGATGGAGAGGGTGGTGAGGTCAGATATAAAAGCTAAAATGTTTGGAAATCAATCTCATGTGCGTGCGAAGATTACATTGTTATATGCAGAGTTCAGTTTAATATATGGAATGAATTGCATCATGGGAATGAAACAAACAATTCTTTTCAATCATTGCTAAATATAGGGTATATATTCATGTCATGTGCCTTCTCTCAGATCTGGAGTTAGATTACTGGATTTTTATAAAACCCAAGTGGGTCCATTTCCATGGCGACCATGTGACATAAACATATCATGTGGATGACTGGCATTGACTTTAGAGACAGTTATAAATGGAGACATTGTTTTTGTTTCCATGGCAAAGTTGCTTTCATTTGTTGATAAATCACATCTTAGGAACATTTCTATTCTAGGGCTACCTTTGATGTTAATGAAACTGTTTAGCTGTCTGAGAAATTGTTGAATATTTTCCTTTGACATGTCTTTCACTTACCATCTGTCTTCATAGATGTCTGGTTTATTACCCAAATGCTCCCCCTTCCCTATTAATTGCTTCAGGAAGGATGAACAGATTGGGCTCATCTTTACAGAAGTACTTTAAAGCTGTATATATTGATCATTTGTCAGTTTATCAAGTATCAGGCAGTATGCATAATTTGGAGATTACGTAAATGCTTTAAAACGTATAATCATTGTTTATGTACATGTAAAGTAGGTTAGTCCATCAAATACTCTATTCCACCAAAACGACACCAGGAGTGATCAAAATTATATTATTATTTTATACACATATGTTTTTGTGATCAATACATACAGTAATGTATATATGATATCAGTGATAATTGCACAATTATTTCATGAATTCATAGAAATATCGTCAATGTACTGTTTGTGTGTTCACATTATTGTCAAACTTGATTCTCTGTAAATGTTAGATACATTTCTTAAATTATACATTTTATTATATTCCTGTTTAAACCACTGCTCAATTCCCTGTTTCTGATTTCAGACGCTGGTCCCTTTTATCTATTTATATACATGTCCCTTGATTATTGTATGTATCCCCTTGGATGGGAGGAGGAGGGAGGGGTGGAGGAGGGATGGAGGAGGGGTTTCAGAGCATGGTTCAGAAGGGGAGATGTTCGGGGAGATGTTCGGGGAGATGTTCGAGGAGATGTTCGAGGAGATGTTCATACCTTTAATTTTTTCCACACCTGTCACTCTGCGTTCAATATTAACAATCTGATGTTCTTCAAACCAGTCAATGAAGTCTGCTTGTTATAGTCATAAATTCTTTCACTGCGCATCTACAGGGATGGTCTTGCCATTGGTAACTGTCTTTAAAACATTCATAAGCTCTCCCTGTGTAAGAGTGCATCCAACCTTTTCTGTGTGCAAGTGATCCATCTATGCACTCTCCTTCTGAAGGTTTGAGTCCTACTTTCGTGATAACTTAATTCATGGTTGTTAGAACTGTCTGACTGACAGTAACAGTCATTCACAGTTTAAGAAGATGGATATGATCCCCCCCAAAAAAAAAAAAAATGGATAACAAACTTTATCTGGAAGTGACCCCCTAGTAATCTCAGTCCACCCAAAACTAATTCAATAGAGTCATTCTAAGTTTAATGTGATAAATTTGGACAAAGTTGTGAAAGTGAGATAGTTTGGTTTGAAACAGCTATAGGTCTAGATAAAATAAATTCATTGGGGGTGGGGGGGGAGGGGTTTGTGGGTTTTCTAAAACTCAAGTTTGGTAGGGTGTCATAAAATGTTTGATTTAACTACTAAACTGTCATTTTGTCCAACCTGTGATATCATGCATACAGTCAGTAATAGTACAGCACCTCCACAAGTTTTTGAAAATCTTTATAAAGTTTTTTTGAGGGGGTTTGGGGGAGGGGTGGGGGGTGGGTGCAAGGGCAAATGGGTTGACCACTAAATGGGACATGGATTAATGTAAATAAAAACCTGAACAGATTTTTTTGATATTTGTAAGTTTTCTTTATTGTTATTCCAGGGAGCAGTTCCAGGACAAGCACTGGTTCATCCTCCAGCAGAGAGTACTTCCCTACAGTAGTGAGAAGTTACCAGACTAGTGGAGCATCATCGGTCAGACATGTTCCCCTGGCGGGTAGTACCTCCCAGGCATACTCAGGCTCCTCTGCGGCCAGTATCTGCAGACAGTTAGGTTGTCAGCACAGCTGCGTGATGACTCATTCTGGACGGTACACCTGCACTTGCCCGAACGGATACAGAATTGGGAGCGATGGAAAGAGATGTTACGGTAAAGAAAGCTCAAGTATTTTACAGCTGTATCGCCTTAAATGTTAGCCAGATCAAATTGCAAGAACTTTCAAAAAGTTTTTTGGGGGGGGGGGGGGTTGCCAGAATTGCTAGTTATTCAGAATGATTCCCTAGACTGTTTTAGAAGAGTTTCTCAGGGAGGGAAAAATTCTTCCAAGAGAGAAATAGACATCGGGTGTCTATATTTACTCTAATTTACAGTGAAAAGATAAAAGTTATAGATATATGAAGAATCCAGAGAAGGTCGAAGTCACCTTCAAGTAACACCTGTCGACACAAGTTACCATATAATATATATCTTAATTATAGTTCGACCAAACCATTAGAGGGACCTAAAAGTGAAACAAGATCTGCTAGATTTGCTATAATGGCCACAAAAATTGCAGCACCTTTTGGTTTCCAAAAAGGGAAAACTATGGAGTCACTCTTATATTGACCTTGGAAAATTGTGAAGGGGACCGCGGATTGCAAAGTCGGCACAAACCATAAGGCGGATCGCAAAGTTGGTAATTACAATTATTGTTAGATTCCTCCAACACGGCAGCATGCAGAAACGTTGTACTCAAAGCCGAAGCCAAAGTGAATTAATCAGGTCACACATCTGGAGTCTATGCATTCTTAGTCCTTCAATACCGCCCTCATTAACTTATGGGTAAACATTTCATAACTGTAGTTTTGATTCAATATTTCTTTTGGCATGGTTTTTGCATCTAATTTATAGACTTTTAATAATCTTTGTTTTCATGGTGGCATAAATTTAGGAATTTATTTTTATGTCACTGATATATATGTTACCATTGGAGTGATGCTTCTTTGTACTCCCCCTGCCCCGCCCCCCCATCCCCCTTAATGAGTGTTCAAATGTGTCTGTATAGTCCTGAGTTCTTAAGTTATGCAATGGCAGGACAAATCTGCTTGCTCTCAATTTAAATATTCATTGATTCTGTGAGGCCCTTTTTTAAAACTTTCCTTTAACTTCTGTCAAAACCACAATCAGAGACATAATTCGTTAGTGCAACATTCATTTGATTTGGTGAGAAGAGTTTACATATCTGTTATTGATAGCACTTGGGAATGTTGTCTCCCTCAGGAATAATGTCTCCCCTCTCAGGAGATTGTTGGGAACAGGTTTTAATGTCAGGTCACTAGTGAATGTTTCCTTGTGTCACAGCTCTTGCTTTATGAATACCAAAGAAAAAGATATTAATAATTTTATGTCACATGAGTGTCACAACTTATGGCCCACCAACAGATGTTTCCTGTTGAACTTGAGCAAATATTTGACATTCCAAAACAAATATGTAACGTTGCATATATACAGTAGCCTTACAATGTGGTTGTATCTGGGCCTAGCCTTACTAACCTGTATTAAACTGGTCAAATTTTTTTGGTTTTTGGAGAATCTTCAATAAGTGACCAGTCATTTTACTTTTTCTTACATCAGTTTGCAGTGATGATATATTCAAAGTTTATAATATTTTGAAGTATTTGGACTCGCAAGTGCACTGGTCAGGCTTCACTTGAGTGTAGAGAAGTGTACTGCTTTCATTCTACATAGTTACTTTATAGTTAGATCCACTGCAATTATGTAACAAATTGCATAAGACAGAAGGCTAGTAAAAATGCAATTAATAGTTTTCTTTGTCTTGTTTTTATGGTTGTAGGTGTTTATATAAAATCATATGGCCACTAACATCTTTATGATGACATGATCCAAATTTCAGAGGACCTCAGTGGGGATTTTGTAGATCTACCACCAACCTTTGATAATTTAACCTAGCCTGTATGTTCACCTTGAAATCTGCTTGAAGTCTTCAGAGGTCATTTAATTGGCTATTTTTAAAATTTAACTTTTCACCCTTTCCTTTTCTTCATGTATGTTCACCTTGAAATCTGCTTTAATTGGCTAAAATTGAACTATTTACCTCTTTTTTCCTTTCCTTCAGATGTTGACGAATGTCGCCAGCAGTCAAGTTCTCGTTTTCGCTGTCAACAGGGTTGTCAGAACCATCTTGGTGGGTACAGATGTTCTTGTAATTCTGGCTATCAGATCACTGGTAACGGTCAGACATGTGCCAGATCAGGTAAATATTTATTTGATTATTAATAAAATATTAATTCCATCCCTCACTTTTGTTAGCTTTGTTAGCTCAGTGGTTAATGCCGGTGCCTTCCAATCATAATGTCCCCGGTTCGAGTCACTCCCAGATTAATGTATGTCGTTCAGTGACAGAGTTGTTGACAATTAACAATTCATAATCATGAACGTTAAATATGAATCTAAGAGACTGACTTCGGTCAGCTTGCAGCTTTGATGAGCCAATGATGGCTTCTTCGCGAGTTCCTGCTAGCAGGAGGATCTAAAATACATACATACATACACACATACTTTTGCATGCAAGGTTCCTGTAGTCATGGGAAACGTGGAAAAAATCATTGAAATTTGAAAATCAAATTCCAAGCATGGAAAAGAAAGAAGATGTCAAAAAGTCATGACAAATGGAAATGATTTTAATAACTTTTGTTCTACCTGAGTTTTGTTTCCCTACTGCAAATTTGCCCCCCCCTCCCCTGAAGAAAAATAAAGAGAAAAAAAAAAAGAAAAAGAATTTTTGAAAAGGTGAAACAAATGTACCCTTTCCCCACATAATGGCTTAACTTTTTTATTATGAGACTCTAGTATCCGACAGCATCAAGCGATTCTTTAAAGGTAGTCAAGTATAGGCCCCAAATTATAGCATGCTATATAATTGCTAGAAGTTTTCTAAAAGTACTTTCCTGGAGGTCTTTACTCTCCAAATTGTTCTCAGACATTTTTAAGGAACACACAAGGACCCAGTGAGGAAAATTTCCTCGAAGGTTGTTATAAAAACAGTTTAAGAATTTTGACCAAAGGTGACCATATTTGAATATCTAGCAAATTTGGGGCCAATACAGCATACCTTTAATGTATTAAATGGAGTAACAGCTTTATTAACTGAAAACCTTATAAAATAACATAGAAGCAATGAAGAAGTGATAAAAAGGTACTGCATAACAGGCACATAGACATGAGGGGAGGGGGAGGGGGAGTGGGAGGGGGGAGGGGGAATGGGAGTGGGGGAGTTTTCCTTTAATTCTCGACCGGAACGTGACTCTCCTGCTAATATTGTTTCTTCATGTGACAGGATGCTACAGCTGTGATGGAGGAGTAAGACCCACTGGAAACACATGTCCTCCTGGTTTTGCAATACAACAAGGACGAAGTGGTCCAGTTTGTACTGGTGAGTACCTGTCAATGTCTCAAACAACTTCTCTCCAGAATGAGTGAATTGAGAAAAAGAAAACAATTCTCTAAAAGGCTATGGCTATTGGATCAGTATTGAAACTTTGTACCCATAAAAAAACAAAAAACAAAAATGAAACAAAAAATTATAGAGAAAATTAAGTGAAAATAACAAAATAGCAATAAGGAAGTAGAGAAAACAATAAACAGATAACAGAAAACTTCAGTTTCTAGTTGAAAAATTTACTTAATCAACCTATTTCCAATTTATTGATTTTAAGACTTGTAACCAACCTCTTAAAAGTTAGAGAGGATGAAGAGAAAAGTATTTCTACAAGGGTTGATATGGATTGGAATTTTGGAAAGAGTTTTCATCAAATGTCTGCTTTGTAGAATTCTGTTCAACATGGTTTGGGACTGTGTTTTTGGCTAACACATTATTAATTGGTCAGTGATGCTGAAACTATAAGTGACATTTAAAGGTGCTTTGAATAAAGAAAATGATCCCATCAGTTTTTCCATTATTTAGTTTAGTCTTTGGTGTAGACTATTGTAGAGTATATTTTCAAGTATTTGGTTTTGATGAAACTCTGTTTAAGTGATTCCGTGCATGTCGAAAAGGAAATTCACGAACCTGTTCATTTTCAAAAGATGGAAACTTCCTTTAAAGCTGCTTAATCTGAAGAACCACGAAAAAAAAAACGAGGTTTCACCAAGCTAAGGTTGCCCAAAACATTTCATGAATTAAGAAATTGATGATCGAAAGTATTAAAAACTTTATCTGCTGAGGGCACTGTTAAAATGTAGTAAATGGAGGTGAAGTGCTGAAACTGTCAATAATCTGAGGTGAAATGGCATTAAAGATATAAGTTGGAAAAAAAAAAGAGAAAAAAAAGAAGGAAAAAAAAAGGAAAAAAAGAAGGAAAAAAAAAAAAGGGAAGAGTTGTTGCTGTTGAGATCTTTGTATTCATTCTCTCTGTTTAGGCTTGAAGGGTTTAAAAGTCAATCGATTAAATGATTACAATTCCGTTGTTTTAATTTCTAACATGGCAACAAGGGAAAGAGGTGAAGGTAAGGATAGCTGATCATGAAGCTGCCTGGAGTAGTGACCATTTTCTAGGTGTTCTAACTTTCTATTCCAGACATCAACGAGTGTCAGAGTAGAACTTGTGACCAACAGTGCATCAATACTGAGGGTGGATTCAGCTGTGAATGTGGTCCTGGATTCACTTTATCTGCTGATAAACAGAGCTGTGAGGGTAAGTCAGGAATGTCAGCTCGTCCACGTAACCCTTCAAACTGTTTTGAGACTCGTTTGTGACACAGGGTGGGTGAAGGGGGAGGAGGGGTGGTTGGGGAGGTGGGATTACAATTTCTGATACTGATGTGATGTAAAGTCTCTTAAGGGATACTGAGGTTGTTTGCGTAGTTAATATGGTGGCAATTTTCTGACTTTCTACGTATGTCAATAGTACCATATCTTCTTGTATTGCAAAGTTATAAATTTACTAAGTCGCTTTTTGTTTTTCTTTATAACCTTTAAGTCACCTGTTTACCTGTTTACAGAAGAAAAATGACATTTTCTACAATAAAAGTGTACTTTGGTGAAATTCTTAATATAGAGAATCTTAACAGTTAAGAAAACAATTCCAAATATATCAGGTTTCAAGGATAAAACAGCAAGAAGATAACAATAGGAAAGTAAAGCTTTTAATTGAAGAACATTTCTGGGGTGACATTACAGACCATCTACTGGGATCCACTGTAGGGTAGAAAGCCAGCATTTAGTCTGTCAAAAATAGATTCCATTCAATCATCCATATTTTGAGTTAGGGACAAGATATTGAAAATGGAGGTTTCAAATAACTGTGTGGAATGATTATTTTTCCATATGTTACATTGTCTGCCACTTGAATATCTCTTTAAAATATGATACAACATTTAAAGTATATTAACCACAAAGAATTGGAAAGAGAGACCATTGGTATACTGTTCTGCTTTGTGCCTTGCTTTGTTGCAGAAATAGTATTAAGTGACTATACAAGTAATTATTTTCATTTGGAAATGTTCATAATGAATTCATTTGTTCACCATACCATTGCTCTTGATTTTGTGTAAGTCACCTGTTGATTTGTTGTATTTCCATTTGCGTGAATAGGACAGAGTGTTTAGTTGTCCCATGGATGGTGTACACCCACACTTGCTTGGCAAATCTCTACACAGTAGTCAAAACTAGCTTTACGTGTATACTCTGTCTATGTTCGGCATCATCGACATGATTCCAAATTTAGCAAAGCAGAGGAGCCAAAATGTCTTTCTAACCGCTTCATGAACTTTATCATCATTGTGGGGGCTCGTGTAGTTGTCTCCTCCCACCTGCCGGTGTTGGCGATCACTGAATATTCATGATCACTAATTATAGTACCAGCCAGTTGGGTCAATTTCCTAATGCTAATACCTCTCTAAACTGTACTCCAATATCATGCTCTCAAAGCACTGGTATTGACATTACAAACAGTTCCTAACCTTGATCTGATAGAAACATGATATTCATACTGCTAGTACCGACAGTACGAGTGCTGTGAAGCAGGACATGACACTACAGTATAGAAGAAGTTGTTCCAATTGGGTGTATTGTACGGTGCATGAAACAATTATTGGATGAAAATTTCTTGTATTCTCAGATATCGACGAGTGTGTCATTGATGACGAAACGCCTTGCCATCATAACTGTGTCAACACCATGGGCAGTTACATGTGCACTTGTGAACTGGGCTTCTATCTCCATAGCAACGGAAGATCTTGCATCGGTTTGTAATTCATAGAATACTAAGACTATTTTGCAGAACAGCTTGCTCCAACTTCTTAAACTGTCATCAATGCAGATTCAATGAAAGGCTATTTTGTCTGTTTTTGTAGAAACATGTTGACCTGGCTAGCTCATTTAGAGTATTAAAAATGTTGCATTGGTAATGTCTGTCTTCGACATTGATGGATGTTAAGTTCAGCAATACACTGTCATCATCATGAGAAAATGCCTGTAGAAGAAACTGGTGTCCAATAGAAATTGAAAATTCCACCGAATTTCCAGAATATAAGTTGTTTCTTTCAGAGTGACTAAAGTTACAAGAAAAGTTGAAGGTTTACAATCTTATGTCAAGGCCAACGTCTTTTCCTACAAAATTAAAACAGTTATAACATCTGGTCACTGTTAGTTAGCTTGTCAAGCCCACTTTGGAATATGGACAATCCAAACATTCCCTCCCAGGGCACTATGTCCAGCTATATCTTATATATGTCCCCTGGGATACATCCTATAGGGTACAGTCAAAATCTGGTGCACACACAACTATAGTCACCAGTAATACCTCAAAAGTCCCTGCCTACACTGTGAGTGAATAGTCTGGAAGTTATTGAGAGTAAAGTAAGTGTCTTTATCCAGTGGCACAATGTAGTGATCTGGCCAGGACTAGAACCAGCAATGCTTAGATCGTATGGCCATTGTCTTAGTAACTTTATCTAGGAAAGAACAAATGAGGGCAAGGGAAATTGAAGAAAAATGTTTTGTGTATTTCTTGTAACATGTGTTGAAAGTATTTTATTGAAATTTTTTTCCAAAACATGAATGCTCTCTGACCAATGATTTATTTTATATATTTTTGTAGACTTCTGTCCCTAAGTTAACACATTTCCATAGCGATGAATTGGTATTCCTGAGGTCGTTGGTACAAGTCCTGTTATAACTAAAATTATCTATTGTATATTTTTTTTCCTGTTTAGAAAATTGGTTTAAATTTTGCTTAATAGTTTTCTGTATTTCATTTGCTTCTATTTGTACTTACCATGTCCATTATTTGTGTGTGATTCTGCATTTGCTTCAGTGAGACATCCTCTGCACCAAAACAGATGATAAATATTTTGAAAGTTTTCACCTAAGTGCTGATAACCTGCTCTGATGCTTTCATACTTTATATAAATTATGGTTAATGTTATCCTTACTTCAAGGAGCCCCTGTGAGCTTGACTTAAGCATTCCTAAAGGAACCATATCTTTAAAATTCTATTTAACCTATTAACTCTGGATGATTTCCTTGCTTTTCTTTGTGATTTTTTTTTTATTTTGGCCAACAACTTTAAGACATTTCCTCAAGTATGCAACTCTTGCTCTGCAGTAAAACTAACTTAAAATTTTGCTTGTAAACATCTGTGTGCTAGTACTAGACTTAGCAATCCAGCCACTTCCATTGATGAAACTCTAATGTTCGTAGGGCCACTTTATGAAAGACAAAACATGGTATAGAAATGCAACCTAGACTGATAGCAGTGGTTCGAAATTAATAATCTTAATACACAGAACCAAATTTATTTCATGCCTACAGTCACCCTTTAAGAGAAAAAAAAAATAATAAAATAAAAAAAAGAAAAAAAAGAAAAAAAGAAAAGAAGCCAAATATTGCTTTAAATTAGTGAGCAATGCTGGCAAGCTCTGTCGCTGTGTCAAAAATAATACAAGATTTAACTTTTCTTCTATTGCAAATCGAGAGAAAGCTTAAAAACTTTGCCCAAGTAACCCCCTCCTCGCTACAGCTTAACATATTTCTGCTCTGCTGCCACCACAGACATAGACGAATGCCATCCACGACGTGGATTTTCACCTTGTCAGTACTCGTGTCAAAACTCTCATGGAAGTTATCAGTGTTTGTGTGCCGTTGGGTTTGAATTGTGCAGTAATATGCATACCTGTCAAGGTTCGTATTAACATAACTTGCTCTTGTTGCAAAATAAGAAAATTCCTTTGGCTTTTTAATGCGATGAATAATATTTTCTCGCCTATTAATATTAGTGTTATTTTAAAGAGGATGAGTGTTTAGTTTTTCATCTTTTAATTATAAAACTACCCTGATTTACATGACCGTCCACGAAGATTGAGGTATAAAACACAAAGGTATCGTTAAGTAATGGAGGGGGGGGTGGGGGGAAGAAAATGAGCGATGTAAAACGAATGAAAAAGGTGCAGCTAGCTGTTACGTATTACTTAAACAGCATCATACTACTTACACTTTATTGAAGCAAAGATGGCAAAGTTATTATAAGATTTGGTATAAGAGGTGAGTGAGAAAGTCAATTAGTAAATTAGTAACAGTGAAATAATTTCCCCTCTTAGAACCTGATTACCCTTCTAAACAAGAATAGAGACAAATGTTTCTATCATGTTACGCTAGTTAAGTTTAAAGGCATTGAAGACTCGCGCACAAAGAAACGTCTGATGCGGGTAATCTGACCTAGTTTAGAATGAGGTGTAACAGGAGTGTAACAGGATCGATCCTGGAAAATACACACACAGCTTGCTACCGTCGGTAATTAGACACTAGTGTACAGTCAATACATACAGCTATGGTCAATACCCACAACACAGTGTACATAGCAGCGATGGACATCTCAGGTCCAGCTAAAGATAACAAGGTATCACATTTCATTACTGTCTGCATTTTGTAGCGACAAGAAGAAAACTTCACTTGCAAGCAATGGAAAGGTAACTTATCAGAGGGTGGCAAGTGGTTTGGGGCGAGTTTTCAATGCCTTTAAGATGAGGAAGTATAGACTATTGGAAAAGGGAAATAAGTCGCTCTTTTCAATGCAGAGAAAATAGTTTCACTTCTCAAACTCCCTTTTTCTATTTCAAACAAGCAGCAAGAGAAAAGATGCTTTCAGCATGTGTAACATCTATCAGTTGTTTTTAATTATGTTTTCTTCCTATATTAATGAATAGTATATCTTCGATTATAACATTAATAGATAAAAGGACTTCTGAATGTTTGAATGCATCTATTCTCCCAAGCGCCGCCATCTTTTTCAAAATAATAGTTAACAAAAATCAAAAATCATTCCTTCCAAGCAAACAAAGACAAATTTGGCAAAAGCAAGCATTTTTCACACTGTGATGTTTGCAGATGCAATTAATGTAACATTGATTGAAGAAAAAAAAAAATGTGGAAATATTGAACCAGTCAGTTGCGAAAATTTTGCAATGCTAATACCTCTCTAATACTGTCTTTCGTATTATGCTTCAAAGCACTCATACTGACAGTATGAAAAGTTCCGAACCTTGATGATCTGATAGGAACATTGTTAGTGATACTGCTCATACTGTCAGTACAAGTGCTTTGAAGCATGACATGTCCAAACTTGGTGAGTGGACAGTGCTTGTTGATAATCCCATCTCAACATGTTGTTGCTTGTTGATAAGCCCAACTCAACACGTTGTTCCCAATTGTAGATGTTAGTACTTACATTCACCTTACTTCAGAACATGGAACATAGTAGGTGCTTTGTAAAATAATGAAAACTATTTGTTTCGTCTGATAGTTTTAAACCAAACCAAATTTGAGGTTCACCTAGTTTCAAAGAAACCTCTCAGTTGCAAAGAATTTCCCTTGTTTTTTTTACTGTATCGGGAAACTATACTTTAATACTTTGCATTAATTAAAGTTATTAATTAATTAATTAGTTATTACTAAATTCTTACTCACTATTTTGATTTAGGATGTTATTTGTTTGGCATACACCAGTTGTCCATTTTGTGGCAGATTTTAGTTCTCCGATTATGCACGGTATTCTAAACCAGACGATCTTCTTTCATGCTGCAAATAATTCCAAACAGATGTCACAAATTAAGTCTGGCCATTGTACTCTATACTCCCTCCAGAAATCTTCTATAATTTGTAAGAAATGTGGAGGTGAGGTAAAAAATTAAGGCACTTTATTCAATCGGTAGAAATTATCCTTAGTGGTTTCCTGTGTGGGTAGACTGCATATGTGTGCTGCTAAATTAAATCATTGCCAAAGGTTGAAATTTTTCACCTATGCGAGTCATACACACAATTGGTTGTGTATGTGATTCTTAAAGCAGCATTTTGCGTTGGGTCGCTTTTTTCCACCTTTTTGTCATGTGCATCGATTTTTTTACATGTATCAATCATAAAACAGCAAACTAAGATACCATCCAA
>JAIPMN010011250.1:0-10444 GCA_020650975.1 Apostichopus californicus
ATATTGGATTTTGATCAAATGTTCTATTGGTTCCAATGCTGGATTTTGATCAATGTACCATTGGTAACAATATTAAGTGTTGGTCAAACTTACTATCATTACAATATTAGGTATTGATCAAATTTACTGTTAGTTACAGTATTGAGTATAAGTAAAACATACATTTGGTTTCAATACTGGTTATATGTAAATTGTATATAACCGAGCAACAGTATTCAATAAGGTTTGAACTCTATAGTTCCATCCATGTTTCGATTTAAAACTCTTATTTACTAAAGCAGTGGTTAAACAATAAACAAATGAAGTTGGCTTATCTTATTTTATTTGATACTCAGGTTCCAAACTTGTTGCATTTATTTTTCTCTCAGACATCAAGGTTGCTGACCCAGTGGTCTCATTTTGTGAAACAGTTGTTGAGACATCTTCTCTGAAGTGCTTTGCTGAAACACCAAACAAGAAGTAAGTAACAAACCGAATTTGGATGAAAGTAATCTCTTTTTATCACTAACTAATGATTTGGGCATTGCAAGTGTTGTTTATACATAGAAATATCATGACTGTTATTTATTCCTTCTTGCTATGTTTTGAGAAATGATTTCCTCAGCAGAAAGAGTTTTGTGTTTGTTGAACTAAGAAATATCTTTCACCTTTAAGTAACTTGGTATTCTCTTAAAGTAATAAATATTTTGTTTCTCTTGAAGGTTTATTCGAGAATGTTGATATCATTTAATTAAATGCCATTGATTAGATAACCAATTTCTCTGACTCGGACAATATGTTTGTTGGTGCCATCGGTATTGATTAGGTAACCAATTCTCTAACTCTGACAATATGTTTGTTGGTGCCATCGGTATTGATTAGATAACCAATTTCTCTGACTCAGACAATATGTTTGTTGGTGCCATCGGTATTGATTAGATAACCAATTTCTCTGACTCGGACAATATGTTTGTTGGTGCCATCTGTATTGATTAGATAACCAATTTCTCTGACTCTGACAATATGTTTGTTGGTGCCATCGGTATTGATTAGATAACCATGTTCTCTGTCTCTGATAATATATTTGTTGGTGCCATCGGTATTGATTAGATAACAGATTTCTCTGACTCTGACAATATGTTTCGTGGTGCCATCAGTATTTTCAAGCCCTGATATATGATCCCCTTGGTTCCTTTCATTGAATGTATGCATTCTTTATAACATTTCACATTTGTTTGATATTGAGCACCAGCTTAATGCACAGAATGATAGAAACTGGTTTCCTGATATCTCTCCTGAACAGAAATAAGTTGACAATGATTGCAGAACCTTTGGAGAAAGGACTGGCTGAGGACATTGAGAATGAAGTAGTTCAGATTTCTTGGAACAGGTAAATGCAGCGATCCTCTACTTCCGTGGCTTGTCTACTCAAGAGATGACCAGTCAAGACTTGGGGGTGGGGAGGGGGAGGGGAGGGGCTGGCTCCAGAAAGATATGAAAACTAGATATGAAAACTATGAGTATAGCAGGTGGGTTATGAATGTAAAGGTCTCTAATTGTGAGTTTTGGTGGAGGGAGGTCCCTTTGTCATGCATAGATGAGAGGTTGGAGTCCACCGTGGAGACTTTATACATATATGGCGCTTTAATTATGCATGTCTTTAATAAATGTTGCATGTATTGAACTCTTTGCATGTTAGATGGTTTATCATCCTTCTGAACTGATAGTATCATAGATACTAAAAGCTAACAGTACTTAGTAGAGAAACTAAAGAACTATGTGACCATTCCTCTCATCACTTCATCCCAAGCTAATATTTATATTCTCTATATAGTCAAATGATGACACCATGACAAACTCGGTTTGCATAATTCCATCTTAATTTCTTTCATTTGACAGGAAGAGGCTCGGTGAATTCTTTCAAGCCAAGTATGACTGGGATCTGTTGGCTGCTAGGTCCATCTGGGCCTTTGGACCAGACAGCACTGGGCCCAATATTCTGGTAGATGATACCCTACCCTCTGAGGTAAGGAACTCCAGTCAGTTATTGATAGATACAATAGTATTAAGAACTTATGGTGACACTAACAGCCAAAAGCCAAGACTGAAACCAGTTACAATTTTTTTTTCCACCTGTGGCTGTTGACAAAATTGAGCTATTAAGATCTGGTTTATGTTCTTTCTCAGGTCGACAAAGGTTTGCTAAATTCTGTGAAGGACAGTATAGTTCAAGGCTTCCAGTGGGGTACTAGAGAAGGTCCTCTCTGTGATGAACGTAAGTAGATTGCTCATGAATTGCTTTGATAAGTTGAAACAGATGGATGCATTTGGTTCCTTAAAGTATCAAAATATATTCATTTGACCTTTGTACATCTAAATAGCTCCAGTAGATGAAGGTATTATTAGGCCAAGGCCAAGGTTGTTTATGTAGTTGCACTGACGATTTCTGTTGGCATTAAATGTTAATTACAGCACTATTAAATACAACAAGTTAGCTGGAGAGTGACTCTGTTCTTGTATTGATTTGGTAGGAAGCGGGTATGTTGCAAAGTAACAGCTGCTTTAAGAGTGACATGTTGAGTGATGGTTCTCCAATTAATCAAGTAATGTCCACTTCAATGAGGGAGAAACCCCAGATGCATTGTAGCTACAATAATGTGCATATTGATGAGTAGGCGGAGCCTAGCGCTGATACTGCCCAATGTGTTGTTTGCCTTATTTTTCATTGAGGATAGCACTGCTATCAGTGTTAGCAGTCTCATAATGTTAAAATAATGACAGATTATGATAATCTGAAATTTCCGTGCTAGTAGCATTTAATTAAAGACCAGCAATTACTGACCTGTTTTAAGTTGTTTACTTGGTTTTGGTTGTATTATTTAAAGTGTTATCAATAGGAATGCCAAATGAGAGTTCTTTTCTCATGCCTGTTTACATGCATAGAAAAACAACTGAACATGTTAAGTCACATGTTTCATGTAATTATTTGAAAAAGGTTGGCAGAAAACTTTACAGCAGGATCAAAGTACTATTAATCTGGTCACACAAATTGTAAGAGCTAATTTAAGCTAATTAATAGTGCGTTATGAGTAGCTAACTGTAAGTATTGACATCATTGTGCTCATTGCATTTCCTATTCCAGCTATTCGCAATGTCAAATTATAAGAGCTAATTAAGCTAATTAATAGTGCATTATGAGTAGCTAAGTGTAAGTATTGACTATCATTGTGCTCATTGCATTTCCTATTCCAGCTATTCGCAATGTCAAGTTCAAGATTCTAGATGCTGTGATAGCTAACGAACCCATTCATAGGGGTGGAGGACAGGTCATTCCAACAGCCAGACGTGTGGCTTATTCCGCATTCCTCATGGTAAGGAGTTCTGAGCTTGAGTTTGTTTCTACTCTTTACAAAATAATTAAACAATACAGAATACATGAAGATGGAATAGGAAAGAAATGGAAAAGCTTTGAGGATATAGCCCTCCTGTGGTGGTAACTAAGTTGATTTAAATCAAATATCTATCAATAATTTAGACAGTAATCTTGAAGTCCAGTGTACCAATTTTAATTTCATTAACAAACGTCCTTTTTGGATAAACTTATTACTTTGATACACCCGCATTAACGATTAAACAACTGAAAAGAGACTAGTAGACTGACAGTGACAAGTTGATTGACACTGGATAACCTAGAAAGATTCAAAATAATTCAGTGAAAGTACTGAAGAATTTTCTCAAATGCAACAAAGGTATATCTAAGAAGGTTGCCTTCTGCCGTGGCCAAAACAGGCCTTTTTTTATGGTAAAAGAGTAATACTGGAAACTGAATACCCCCATGCTTGCAAACTTCCCAGTTCACGTTAAGTTGTGTGTTTGGAGAGGATCTATAGAAATTAGATTATTAAAATTAGTAGATTAATAGAAAGATAAGTTTTTTTGTGAAAATAGCAAACTAAGTCTCTAACTCTTATGTTAAATCGTTTTGAGCTATTGACCTCCGTGAGGTTGACAACTAACCTGATGACCATTAAAATGATCTCTATTTGTCTGTCTGCAGGCTACACCCAGGTTAATGGAGCCATACATGTTTGTGGAAGTCCAGGCACCTGCTGATTGTGTATCTGCAGTTTACACTGTGCTAGCTAAGAGAAGGTAGGTCCAGCAGCCTCATCCCTGTGCAATCATCTGGCTAGGCTGATAAGCTTGAGGGAACCTTAGCCCAGCCCAGTAATGATTTTAATGGGAGGGGAAGTTCAAACAAATATTAACCACAGAACATGAGATGCATTTACCAGCGAGTTCTCAAATTGCCCTGTGTTATTTAGTGTTCTCCAGGTGTCTAGCTTGGACTCATCTAGTGGTCAACATCTATGAAAGAACATTGTTAGTCTAGGTGGTGGTCAAATGCCATTGTGGCAAATAGAGGTCAAATGTGAAAGGCTTAACAGCAATACGTGTTACGAACCAGACAGTGAACAAAGATGTTATTTGTAAATGGCAGGTAGTGTAAGTTAATGTTAGCACCCTACAATATTGGAGGAGGTCAAGTGAGTTCAAATGAAAGGGAACTGATGAAAGTGATACTGTAACTTACATGTGCATAGATAACAAACATCTTGGCCCCACAGTAAGGTGAAATTACAAAGAAATGGTTTACTCACATATGGTAATTTGGTTACGACACGCAGTACCGGTACGAGTCAACACAAAATAAAGTAGTTTAATTAAAGGTAAAGATAAATATCCGGTTTGGGGGCGTCTTTCAGTTCTTTGATGTAGTAAGGTCTTCTGGTTAGCTAGGAGATCAGTCACCGGCACTTAAGTTATTAGATTACATATATATGTACACAACTTCCCGTCAAAGTTTGAGTTATCTGAGAATCGATGTCTGTCTGCTTTCTGTTGATTTTATAGAGAAATACGAGTTCACTTTTTCATTTCATACCTTTCATTTCAGAGGTCATGTGACACAAGATGCACCCGTGCCAGGTTCTCCATTGTATACTATAAAGGCCTTCATTCCAGCCATTGATTCGTTTGGCTTTGAGACCGATTTACGAACACATACCCAAGGACAGGCCTTCTGCTTGTCAGTCTTCCATCATTGGCAGGTGAGGAGAAGGCATACTTATGCTGGAATTCATTCTCTGTTCGTTGCTGGGAATTAACTTTGTTAATAAAAATTGTAAGCAGTAGTTTTGACTGGGGGATAAAAGCATTAAAAAACAAAACTCTGATAACTTTCCTTAAGACAGAAAGTAGAATACTAAATTTAAAGAGGAAGTTGAAATGTGCCCAGCATGTTAATCTTGTTCTATCTTTGTTTTGCTGCCCTGTCTTATTGACTGCATGTTTACTTTATAACAGATTGTTCCTGGTGATCCGTTAGACAAGAGCATTATCATCAGACCTTTGGAGCCACAGCCAGCCAACCACTTGGCAAGGGAATTCATGATCAAGACCAGACGCAGAAAGGTACGTTTTATGAATTATCGGCAGTCAGGTGAAAGAAATCGATAATAAATGTCTGTTTGTTTGTTGGAATACATTTTATAGGCTCAACAGTTTATTTAGATGTGATAGTTAACAGATTTTTGAGCAATTAAGTTATTAATCAGTATAATGGCTTGTACATGTAACTGTTGCTGGTATATACTGTAGCACAACGTCTATTGTCAGCTGGTTGCATTTAATGGTCGCAGACAGATAATGCATGAAGCAATCAATGGGGTGGCGTGGTCATAGAAATTATTATTGGCATTTTACCTTTAAGGCTGATTGTAGGATTACCATATGACCCAAGTAGTCATGATTGTCCCAATTCTTAAAGATAATATATTGTCCCACCAGTTAACTAAACTGTCCTGACAATCTAAAGGCCTTTGACGTTCAACAATATACGCAAAAACTAAAAATTGTTACACATGCTGGACACATGACTCTAAGTGATCATTTCAGAAGCATCGCTCTCAACACACAAACAAGACTGATGGCCACATATTAGACCCATAAACTTGGTGGGGAAAAAATCTAACGAAAACTAAATAATTACTCAAGAATAACAGTTCCGTTAATGTTGCTATTTTGCATTATGATATGCCATCATTTGGTGTGTAGCCCTCTTTGAAATCCCAAATTTCCCTCCCTTGCCTTAGAGCCCCTCCCCAGGACCCACTGTCCCACTTTTCAACCGAAGAAATATGGTAACCATTAGCTAATTGGCATTCCAATGTTTGTTTATTTTTTCTAAAGAAAGGAATAAAAAAAAACATTGCATTATTATATAATTTTACCCTAGTTGAGTATAGTTAACATTTCAGAAAGCTTTTCAGTGGGCTTGTTATACTTATGATGGTTCTATATATCTGTCATACTTACTAGGTTTGTTTTGATTGTATTTTGATATCTGTGTCAACCTGATTTCTTATATGTTTTCTCACATGATTTAATTTCTTCTTAAACTCTGCTTTTCTTGTAATTCAACTTGAATGATTTCCTATTTTGTTTTTTACAGGGTCTGAGTGAAGACGTATCCATTAACAAGTTCTTTGACGATCCTATGTTGTTGGAGTTGGCCAGGCAGGATGTCATGTTGAACTACCCCATGTAAACGATACTGTTCATAGGTCAGAGGTCGCCTTATGCTGTGTAAATGTTTCCATCAACACACTGGTGGAATTTAAGGACAAAATTCAAAATGGACCAATTTGTGAATGCCTTTGTTAAGGCATACAGTTTTATGAACAGAACTTGACTGTTTTCTAGGAAGAATTGAGTCATTTTGTGCAAAAAACTTATGATAATGACTGAAGACTAAGCAATGGTTAAAGTACTGAAAACTGTTAAGACAGGGTGGATTGTTTCCAGATACCATTTTTATTGAAGGTAATTTGTTTAAAGCTGTTCTACGAAGTGGCCAATCACAGCAATCTAAGTTAACCATATTCGGTATGATATGCTCGTCATACGGCCAAATTGCATAATTTGTTTGCAAAATGGTTAAGCCTATCCTTTTAATTGATAGTTTCATCTTTCAGATACTACAATTGGAAAGGAAATGTATCGTTGTGGATTTTTAAGCAGAACTAACATCAGATTGGCAATTGTCTCCTTGTAACACCATGTTGATCTAAAACATTCAAATTTGTGAGTTTCCTAAAGGAAAGTTATTTGGTTTGGTTAATTTCTCAGCTGTTATCCAACGATGATAATTTCTGATACGGTCATGCTAGTTTGTGGGAGTTGAGTATGTATTAGCTTTAATATTTACCAACACTATATCATGTGTGTATTTACTGTGTCGTACCAAAAGAGATTGTTGTGTCCACCTTGGATAGTGTTGGTGCCCCTCATGTGTCCCCCTTCCTTAAACTTACTGATTTACCAAACTTCTTTGATATTTGCCAGAGAGGAGAAGGGGGGGGGGTTGGGGCAGGGGGCTGGGAGAGAAGGGTTAACTAAAGGAAGCACCAGTTCTAACATTGTCATATATTGATTAACCCCTGTGGATTTCTATTTTGCTAAATCAATAGATGTATATTCTTTGCTCTATTCCCTGTGAATCATCAGTACAGAATAAAGTAACAGTCGTAGATGGTGTAATGGGTCTGTGCCTGGCCGCTGCATGTATAACATTAACATTGCATTGATGAACTTATTGCTGTTTGTGTTATGTTCATATTAAAATATGAATTCTTTGAAGTTTCAACATAGTGTGTGCATGGAAATTACGTTACCATTGGATGTAAATTCTAGGGAACAACACCCCTCTCTTACCCATTTTTTACTGGCACACTTGTGTTACCGATTGTGAACTTCCATTGTAGATTTGCAAGAAATGTACACCAAAATGTAAAATTTATGCAGAAACATTCAAGATTCTATCAATGTTAGCTGTCTTCCAAATGGTTAGTAAGAAGGCTTTATCCCATGCTCATTTACTGAAATCGACCAGAAAAAATGTTAACCGGGGTAAAGGGGAACTTTAAGGAGGCAACCTGTGGTGTCTCTCCCCATCCCCACCCACTCACCACCCCCTCTGGGCCTGTATGTTTCCCTCTATAGTATTTTGTACTTTAAACTGACATCCAGAAGAATTGTATGTTAAATTACTTGCAGTTTGAATGGACAGGTTTTGTTGCCAATATCAAAGTTTCCACTGTGTTGTAACGTTGTAACACTGACTGTGTTAGCCTGATCCATCTTTGAATATGTTGAACTGATTACTGACGCTGACACTGTCAATCCACAATTCCAGTCAAGTAAGTTTTTTATTCCATTTGATTCATTCCCCTAACCATTCACTTTAAGCCTTAAACAGATAATCTTCACACATTTCCTTGGGTAGCTAGAAAGTGGACTTGAAACTTTACCAATGTGGGGTCAATTTTAAAAATTAAGTATCAATTTCTCACTTTTATTTGACTGAGCAAGTACTTGGAATGGGTCTGTATATATGTAATATCTTTGGGTGATGCATTTTGCTTTCGTAACATACGACCAAAATCAAGTGGTTAAATTGTAAGACTAGTTTATTGTTAGTGTTACTATTCCCCATGTTTGGGGTGAGATGTAGATTAACTTTTTAATAAAATGTAAAGAAAAGTGGAAACACTTCTTCCTTCTTTTTGTCATGTACTTTGCCCATAAAAAGCTGTGATAATTGGTTTAGTCCTCAGCTCAATATATTATCTCCTTTACTTAACCTTAATCAACGTGCGAGAAAGACCAAAACTGTCCACCAGAGATCAAACTGTGCCACTCTTTTGCTGCCACTATTAGAGCACTCAAACTCACTTGGACATTTTATGTTTTCTTTCCACTGCGGGTGGCTGGGCACAGGAGACACACACTCCCCAGTTGTGTTTAAAATCTAAAGAATGCCCCATTTCATAAGAATTGCCCATATTTGGTAGAAAGGATTCATTCTTTTTATTTATACAATACTCATGGTGATACCATGTATATGTGTGTACTTTGTGTTGTATTCTGACAACAAGGAATTCCAAGTCTTCAGACATCATTTGAAAAGAATCACCACATCCTCAGAAAAGTTCTGTTAAGGTTCGTGTGTCCTGATAAGTGGATTTGAACAATTAAAAGAAACAATGGGGTCCTAGCTCTGAAAAACAATGGGGTCCTAGCTCTGAAAAAAAACAATGGGGTCCTATAGCTCTGAACATAAAATACACCTGTGTGTGTGTTGGTGCATATGTGACCCCATGTGTAGTAAACACCATAACTAACCAAGTGTATATTTCATGGACTTCAAATTAAGTATATGGACTCTGCTTAATAAGTTCTTGGCTGTTTCCATTATTGAGCAAGGTCAAAGATAATTTGAGGTCACTAGTGGCAAAAATATGGAAACCTTGTAAAAATGCTTACTGAACATCTGAGCATTAGTTTATAATGGCATGTAAAGATGGATGTTAGGTGCCCCTGAATGCAGGGGCGTAGCGAAGGTTTTTTGTTGAGGGGGTGTGGAGAATTTGATTTGCCGACGGATCTGGAAGTGGTGACTGAAATGGGGGAGGGGTCTAAGGGGAGGGGGTGTCTTCTCCCCTTTGGAAATTTTTTAGTTTTGAAACGTCCTTAGATGCAATCTGGTGCATATTTTAAGTCAAATTTGGCACCGTAGAATTTCCATTTCGATATTATTTTTATGGCAGTCGGCAGAAGAAGAATTAATTGGATAACGAAGAAAAATTGCATACCGGTACCTTATATTGGAAAGTAGATTATACAAATCGCAGCTTGAAATTAGGAAGTCAGATTCTGATTGCTGAACATTGGTGAATGTAATTAGGCTTGCCTACGCCTCTCGGGCTCAAACCATCGCAATGGGTATGTATACCTTTTCATCAATATTTTTAGTTGGAGCAATACCACTTAAAAATATGAAACCGCATGACTTTTTGGAAAAACAGAAAAATAGGCCGTGACATTATCAGTTATTTGCCGAGAGGTTTTTAACTTGCAGGCGTCGGGTGATTGGATTGGTGAATGAGTTTATCAGATGAATAACTGGAAAATCGAAATAACCGATAAAGAAGCTCCCGTTCTCCTTTTCTCAATTCAGCTTTCCTTCTTTCTTCCCCTTCCCCTTCCGCTCTCTTCACCTTTTCTCCTTTTGCCGACAGACCCAAAATTTGCCGACAGCGACCAAATTATTGGGGGGGGGGGTGTGACACCCCCACACCCCCCCCGCTCGCTACGCCCCTGCCTGAATGAGAATTATACTTTGAGCAGTTTTGACAGTGGTCAAAAGTTGTTTGAGGTCAATAGGAGGCAAAATCTGAAAACCATTTAAACAAGCTAAGAAAAGTAAATATAGCTTCACAGAATCTCAATTTTGTTACATAAGTGCCCCTCAATAGGTTCTTGGCTGCTTTTGGTATTGGGGAATGTCAATTGAGGTCAATAAATGTCAAAGCCTGAAATCCTTTTAACATGTTAGCTCCAA
>JAIPMN010011252.1:0-31074 GCA_020650975.1 Apostichopus californicus
ATATATGAAAAGAGATGCCAAGGTAAGGCAATCCCTGTGTTAGTAATATCACATTTACATATTGCAAACCGTGGTTTCAGAAATAACGAACCGTCAGGTAATCCTGCGTCAATATATGAATTTACAAATCGCAAACTGCTGTCATAGAATTGATTAGCTGTTAGGGAAATCCATGGTCACAGAATTGTCGAACTGTATTATAGAAGATCCTCCATTGGTTTATATGAATTTAAATATCGCAAACCGCTGTCTTAGAATTCATGAGCTGTTAGGCAATCCTCCATTGGTATATATGAATTTAAATATCGCAAACCACTCATAGAAATGATGAAATGTTAGGCAATCCTGTGTCAGTTGATATGAATTTACAAATTGCAAACCATGGTCACAGTTGAGCTGTTTAATATACGATCCTCCATTTGTTTATATGAATTTAAATATTGCAAACCGCTGCCATAGAATTGATTAGCTGTAAGGCAAATCCCGCGTCAGTTTATATGAATTTACAAATCGCAAACCATGGTCACAGAATTGTTAAGCTGTTTAATAGACGATCCACCATTGGTTTATATGAATTTAAATATCGCAAACCGCTGTCACAGAATTGATTAGCTGTTAGGGAAATCCTGCGTCAGTTTATATGAATTTACAAATTGCAAACCATGGTCACAGAATTGTTGAGCTGTTCAATAGACGATCCTCATATTGGTTTATATGAATTTAAATATCGCAAACCGCTGTCATAGAATTGATGAGCTGTTAGGCAATCCTCCATTGGTATATATGAATTTAAATATCGCAACCGCGGTCACATATTTGATGAGTTGTTGGCAGTCCTGCATCAGTTTTGTATCAATTTATTTATCACAAACTGGGATCATAAGACTTTATAATCTGTTAAAATTGATATATTGATGAATTAATTTCCTCTATCCATTTAAGTCAATTTTATGGCTGCTGAGATTTGTGTTGACCTCGCTTACTGTCGTTGTATATTAACAATTGATTTTTGGACCTCTTTTTTTTTTAATTCAAGGGATAAGAAAGGTTGTCTTGTAAGCATTAGTTCATGGCTGTAAGCTCTAGCTGTGGTGACAGTTATAAAAGGGGGGAAAAATGTTAGAATTTTTTAAAATTATTTACGAAAATGTAATATCAGTCTCCCGTCTGGTAAAATGTGCTTGATTGGACATGTGGACATGAGTGAACATGAGTGGACATGAGTGACCATGAGTGGACATGAAAGGAAGAGAATAAAAGTAATTGTGTGTTGTACTTGTGTGCATAATTTTTAAACTATATACCTTTCAGACCAGAGAAATTATTTTTGGTGAGCCTTATAGTAAGAGGCAGTAGGACGGCAGTCCATAAAAAAACAAATTTTTTAACTGAACAGCATTCGAGGGTTATCCGTTGTAATTATTTCAATTTTCTCAGGGGATATGATCTACAGTAGTACAATCCCTCTCCCCTCCCTCCCCCCCCCCCCACCGTCACACCAGAATGATATATTATTGATGTTCACATACTGTACCTACCTTGAAGTTGTATGAGATTATGAATAATTGAAAATGCATTTCAAACAGCGTCCACATTCATGACAGGCCTGGGGGAGGGAATTCTTTCTCTGTCAGGCCATTGAATAGTTTTATTACACATATCACATTAAAGTTATGCAAACACCATCTTCCTGAAAGGAGGAAAAAGATGCAAAATGTTTTTATTGGCGTGAAGATTAATGGTTTGAAACATAGTAACCAGGTTCCTTGGGTCGGTGCTGTTGCCATGGCTATATTGTTGCCATAGCAGGGGGGATGGAAGTAAAAATGATAAAAGGTAAAAACAGTGCATGAAACATTACAATGTTCACTTGCTAGCTAAGGCAGATTGTTATAACCTGTTTTCCAGTAAGAAGAAAGCTTGTTGTTTTTTGTGACCTTTTTTTTTTATATAAAATATCCAACTGTATAATCATTAACATCAAGTAGTCTATGTAGTAACGTTGAAATATTCTTAGTAATGCAATGGAAAAGGAGAGGGAGGGATAATGTTGGCAGTACAAAGTAAGTGATATAAAAGACTGCTTGTGGCTAAATTAAAAACACATGAATTGCTCTGTCTTCGTATCGAAGCTTATTGCAACATACCTGAGCATAATGTTTGTAAGTGTTGATTACTGGTCTTGCTATATAAAAATGTAATTACCTGCTATAATTTCTTTACAAATTGTACCCATGGGCACCCATCCAGATTAGCATAAAATGAAGTGATTAACTAGAACAATCTTTTCTATAGAGACGTCCTTGTGTTAGCTGACTTATAGAGCAATAGGAGGCATATCATGCTCAAATTAATGCACAGTTATATAATCTTATTATTATTGTTGTTGTTATTTATGATTATTGTGGTTCTTATTATAATGAAAATATTATTAAGCCGAGGAACTTCCCAGGTTGATCCATCCATTTTTAAATCCACTTTAAAGAGAGATTGTAAATCGATGATTTGTAAATGTCAAGAGAAAGTCAAGACAAATTTTCATTATGAATATAATGAATGAAAAAAATGATGTTTTTGAATGCATATCAATTCCAGTGGAACTTTTACATTGTTTTATAATTAAGCTTGAAGTCTAATTACTAACAAAATTCAAGAGAATGATATTAAATTGGTTGTACACTTAACGATATGTCTGTTAATTGACTAAAATCATAAACTGTGTTTCTTTCCCACAAAAATTTGTTGAGTTTCAATATATGTTATTAACTTTATCTGCGTTTCTGAATTTACTGTAACAGCATTATATCATTCTGGTTGATAAAAGAAACGGTTTGCCCTCATATTTCTAATGGAGATTAATATTGTTTTTTTGTGCGGCAGACTGTGAAATGGTTTGATATAACAGATTAGAGGTGAATTATGGTTTTAGATATTAAAGTTATTAGATATTATAATTATCATGCTGCCTATAATATTCATGTTTTCCACTTTACATGTAATAAACAATCCAAGTTTAATTCAAAAAGAAACGTCTAATGCCGGTAATCTGGTAGTTTCGAATTTGGTGTAACAGAAGTGTTAGACACCACCATCGATCCCAGAAAATACACACACACACAGCTTGCTACCATCGGTAATTTGACACTAGTGTACAGTCAGTACATACAGCTGCGGTCAGTACCCACAGCACAGTGTACAAACAATACAGCGATGGACATCCAGGTCCAGCTAAAGATAACAAGGTATCACGTTTCATTACTGCACTGTCTGCATTTTGTAGCGACACAAACAAAACGTCACGGAAAGTTAACTTTTTCAGATGGCCGCACGCAGTTTGGGTGAGTCTTCAATGCCTTTAAAGGAAATTGTAGGTGAGTTACCGATACACAAGAAAACCCTCTGGCACAGTAGTACAGTTTGAATGTCGGTTTCTGCTCATGTCTGACAATTGAACAGCTGTGGTATGAACACCTGAAGACAAGTGCCGGTGTCTAACAACGGAAATTTATCAAAACTTCAGAACAAATCAACAGGTTTGGGGGATTTCTAAGACTTTGGGTGCACATAGTTGGGCCTAGAAGCAGGCGCGTAGCCAAGGGGGAGGGGGGGCGAAGGGGATGACCGCCCCCCCCTTGAGCATATTTTTTTTTTATAATATCGCTAGTAATTTCAAAATAGAAAATGCTTAGATGCAATTTACAAGGCCTGGGAAGTGTCATTTCCAGCGATCTGGGAGGCATTTTTGGCCAAAACTTTCTTGGACGCTTCGCGCCAACCCATGGTGGCGCTATGCTTAGATAGTTTGCCTACAGGCTTCGCCCCTCCCTTGGCAAATTCCTCACTACGCGCCTGCCTAGAAGTTGCTATACTATAGCAATACTATAGGTCATGAAAATACTATAGGTACTGAGGGATAGTTGGATTTGTGTCTAATTATAGGTTTTCAGTAAACTACCTTCCCAAAATATGCTAGAGAGACAATTAATGGTCACGCATACTTAATCTATAACAAGCATTTTTATAATGCTCTTCAAGTATATATATATGTTTTAAACTGTCTGCGATAATTAATTGGATAACGATGCACTTAGAATGTCTGGATTATGGATAGGAGGGTTGTAACACCTGGTATTTCCAGGGAAAAGGGGTTTTTGGAAAAACTTTCAACAACGATTGGCGAGGTCCTGCAGTATGTGTGGGGCAAGTATTGCTGATGACTTGCACTGTATTAAATCAAGAGAAGTTGTGTCTATAAGACATGAAAATAATAATAATAATAATAAATGAGACTTATATAGCGCCAATTCAGTAAACAAAAGTCACTGCTCAAGGCGCTTTACAGAGAAAGCAGATTAATTTACAAAAGAACAAGTGAAAAGATGGGGTCTTAAGTAGACTTTTGAATGTAGAAAGTTTAGAGCAAGTTCGAATGTGATCTGGTAACTTGTTCCAGAGATAAGAGCCAGAGTATTCGAAGCCTCTGTAACCATCTAGGTCTTCAAGCGTGGTTTAGGAACAGTTAAATACAGTTGCGAGTTGGAATATATGGCAAGAGAAGTTGCGACAGAAGATGAGATTATACTTGGCATCTTGCCAGCGAATCCCGATTCCTCTCTCTGCCAAAGTATGCGAGCATGCACACATGACCAGCTAAATATCAGGGTAACCTCGAAGTTTGTTTACATGACCAAGACTCTGGGAATGAGCACAGGTACATGCATTCATGCATCTCTTTACAAACTAGTCATGTCTCGTGGTACCCATACTCGGCAACAGCTGTTGCCGAGAGGAGGGTGAAGAGGAGGGAGCGAGGGCCTTAAATATCATCCTCAGGTCCCTGTTTAATAAGCTTCTCGAAGAACAATCTCGTTAGCTGCTTTATTCTGCTGAAAAAGACCTTGAATATGATTTTAAACAGAGCAGGGGGCCGGCAGGTGATGTCATGAATTTTAATTATAAAAATGAGGCCGTACACTATTGAGCATATTGTTGACGTCACAGAAATCATTAGTTTGCACTTTTCATCTCGTGACACGTACCGCAATCCAATTATCGATACTTTACGCTGCAAGTCAAATTGTTATTGCGGTTCGATGTTCTGCGCATTAGTAGTTACGAATCAGATTTTTTTTTTTTTTTTTGACTCAAAAATGATACAAAAATGTCAGGTTTCTTCTGTTTTTATTAATAGGTTACAATAATGTTTTAGTTCATTTTTCTACTAATGAACTGTTTATAAAAAAAAAAAACGTTTTTTTATGTTTCAAAATTCTTGCATATTCATGGCAGGTAAAGTTTACTGGCCTAAAACAACTGGATTTATGACGCTGTTTCGTTGGACGGTTAATTTACTTTAATAACCCAGGATATTTCTCAATTTTCTTACTTTTATTAAAATTAAAAAATAAATAGAAAGAAAAGAAACATTAGTTATTATTATTATTAATTATATATCTCAGTATTGTTTAGGGTCAGCTGGAACATATTCACTTTAAGAGTTTCAAGAGGAGCTCATATACCTCCTAGAAACCAGTCGAGTTATATCATTTTTCCTGCCTTTGTCCTTCGCAACCTTTTCACCTCTGCGGTTAATTTGGGTTATTTAAATGCAGCCTTAAGAATTCGTGATTAAGTACCCGAACAACTTTTGTAACAGGTAGGCCAAGTCGTGAAGCAAGTAGATTGTATTCACACTCTGTTAATCACCTCGGGCAAACATGCTTGTTTTCTCTCCGGCGATGCATTATATTCTGATTAAAGCTTTTCTTGCAGATCATTTGAGTTTTTGGTTTGGAGCAATTTATATCCCTATGTTGAACCATATGCACTCTGTGAAGAATTGCGGTAATATGTGGCTAGCTACAACAGAAGGCGGATAATCATCGGTGGATGTGCTTTTATTAAACTAGGTCAACGTTATGAACAGAATCTGTTTTTTCGTCCCTATACCTTAATTTTTTTTCCGCCCTTTGGCATTTTTTTTGTGTGTTAGAAGGATGATGATCTCCACCTGAAAAATATAAAGGGCTGAAACTTATGAGCTTTAATTTTACATTGTTACAGCTTATCCGCATAAATTATATCACTTCCTATTTTGAATCGAGAAAGAAATTTTGCTCCAAGTATACATGCATGGATGGGATGGAGGTATGGGATGAATTGGGATGGACGGACAAATGGACTGACGGACGGACTTAAATATATACTTTATTTAAATATATTTAAATATGTTTTTATATATTTTACATATTTATATATTGAAATATAGATTTAAATATATAACTGCAAACATGCGTCTTCAATTTTGGCAGAATTGATTAGGCCTGCAGGTGTTGTATGTTAAGTCCCCCACCCCACCCCCCCCCCCATTTGAAAGCCAAATATGCTCCCCATGGTTTGCATGTTTATGTTTTTTTCATTATAGCAGCTATGGAACTTAACAATCCTAAAAACTAAAACTGGTTTTCATTTTTTTTGGTATCCCATTTATGGTATTTTCAATTATAAATGTTAACCTACAGTTTTTGGACATTAAGTACAGCTGGGCTGGCATGCTGCCTGTTATCTCCCAGAACCGACGTCAACCTGCGATGCCGTTTAAAATGTCTACGAGGGTGTTATGAAAGCAAAGCGACTTTTCGCCCCTTAAATTGGAAAACTTGTGGAAGATTGCGTGATGATACTGCCCATTGCATTGTGGAAGCAGGCATAAAATGGCACAATGTGCCTGGCTGACCACGATATGTCGGTGTGACTTCTGTCGAAGGAACAACCGATGCATAACTTGGAGGATAATGGGTACCAATTGAATAGGTTGATTGGACTCAAATTGACCTGAGAAACTAGATTAATGGTCGCCGAGCTTTATCTTCTCCGCTGGCCATTAACCCCCCCACTAGTGGTTTTTGGTTTGATAAATCAAATTAAAAGAGTAGTTAGCTCCAAACCGAGGAGAGGGTAAGCTTGGGTCATCATCTCCGAAACGATATTTGTTTCAGTCCTCCTTCAAGCAAATCGTTGTCTACAATATGCACCATAACCACGCAAGTGGTGCTTTTTAAATTTTGGCTACTAGAGCAGTTGCTATGGCGACAAGGCGTTTTCCATTAGCAATGAGCTCTGAGGCAATAATAGTGTTCTAATTAAGGTGTTCGAATTAAGGTAAACCTATATACACACTGCTTTTTTAGATTGAGAGCGCATCTTCATGGCTTGTTTGTTAACTGTGAAGAAAGGTTTTGATTCCAGATATTGGATAAATAATCCCTTCAGCTGAATTCTCTTTCAGGAAAATGTAACAAATAGAAGTTGGTAGTCTGTGATATTACCATGGCAACTGTTCATTGGGAGATTTACATTTTTTGTCATTATCGACTTGAGTTCACCCTTGAAAAGTGATATTAATGTAACATTAATTTACTTAAGTGTCCTACTGCCTTTGAAATCAAGGCATTTGAATGGATAAAATTCTCTCTTTTTATGTTATAAATTAGTATCTGCCCTGTTTAATGGTTAACAGTTTGTACTTGTATGTATATATACAAACAGATTTGCAGGATACACATGGTAATGGACTGTACTTCTGCCAGTCATTTTCCTATAAATTTGCCAGATTTATTTAATTGTCATTCTGTTTAAAATTCTTCCAGGACGTGGGTATACCTATATATTAATGGGCCAAACAGGTATTATAAAAACTTAAATAAATATTAGATAACATGAAGACATATCACCTGTTAAGGTTCCTGTTTGTATGACTTAATCATGGATTAACTATAATGTAACTTGAGCTTATAAACTTGGGGCTGGCGGTAGTTGACACGGAGACAGATCTTGTGCAGTGAGCTATCTCCTACTATCTTCTCATGTGTGATAACCATACATCTACATATATTATGCATAAAGATGAATATAGGAAGTAATAAATATAGCATGAGAATGAGAAATTGAGAATATAATCTTAAAGTCTGATAAAGTAAGAACATTTTTAATTCAGACTAATATTTACAGGAAACGGCTTCTTTGTGTATGCATCACTTGTATATATTCATATTTTTACATATAATATCCTGTTGCTATGTAGCCAGCTGTGCGCACCACCGGGATCGAAACTTTCCGTAGATGACGAAAAGGATTCGCGTGCATATATGTCGGAGATTGAGTATGATATGAGAAACTTCACAACAATATAAATTGATTAAAATACATTTTAATAGGATGTTGAAGTCCAGATGGTCATTAAAACAGAATTTTGTCAACATTTTCAGGCAGTTTTAACCAATTGAGTATTACACAACGTAAGAGTGCAGTTGAATAAGTGCTCCTTCGCAACGCTGCTCTCTCCTTTTCCCCATCTATCCAGGCCCACCCCCCCCCCTCGACCCTCATTTGATTGAACAAAGTACAGTACTTTAATCTCTGTCACGTGCAAATAATTTCTAAGGGCAGTTTTGCTTTTTTGTCGAAATAGATATCACTGATTTCAAATCTTTTGATTATTTCACATAATCTTTGATTAAACATATTTCTGTTAATATTCTTCTATCTCTTCAATCCTGTTCTAGGTAAACGCACGAACAGAACTCGCCCTCAGGTACAACGACATCTCTCCTCTCGAGAATCATCACTGCTCCATAGCCTTCCAAATATTAGGAAAGGTCAGTTCTATGTAGGCTGAGAAGTTCACGTCGGTCATTGCCGGCCGGGTTTTGTCGGTCTTAAAGCGATGCAAGACTGTTGTGTTACGATCAGCTGTCGCATGCAAATTTTGTCTCTCTGGGAATATTTTCTGGTCTCGTATACAAGGCCAATTTTTTAATTGTCGTCTGAGATGAGCAAGATTTTTTTCCGACGACCAAAATTGGGTATTGGAGGTCGTACGCAAGGACCACTAGTTGAATTTACATCAAAATTCAGATTAAATTGTGAATAAATATCCCAAATAAGGTTAAAATGATTAATTTATGGTATGCACCACTGGAGGTACTGAAATGAAACATCATGATAGTGATATGCATATGTACAACCCTAATGGGAGGTTTACGGGCCCAACGCTGGTTTTCTCTTCACCAGACCTATACATCAGCTCCTTCTATGTACATCATATTTGGTCATTCTTTGCGTTTCTGCTACATTCCGTTCGGACTCACAAATTTTGTAAGAAATCCTTAACAAATCTGCCCTGTATAATATTGACCTCAGTAGTGGGGTGGGTCAAGCCTGCAATTCATGAAAGTATCGGTTTAAATGAAGCAACCATTTACATAAATTGTTCGCCAAATTTTGCTGAGCCTAACCAAGTGATAATAAGTATCAATCAAGACACAACCTACTGGTTTTAAATTAAAATTCCTGAAAATTTAAAGACATTTTGCTGGAGTGTAAATACAATCCTCAACATATTCTTGCCCTGTTACACATTTTCACGTAGAGAGAAAAACTTACCCAATTTTTTATTTTTTCCTTTTCTGACTTTTATTTCATTATTTGAACTAAAATTTGACTAGCCAAGTTATATTATGATCTACACTGTTATGGTAATATTAACATTGAGTAACAAACATCAACACAGTTTTCAAATTAAACAAAAAACTGTTTTATCATGTGATAAGCAAGCATCCATTCCAGATATTCAAGCAAAATGAAAAGGGGGAAAAATGTGGAAATCTTTGAGGTTTTTATACGTCAGTGTTCCACTGAGGTTAGATGCATTTGATAAGACTGTTTATAAACCTAATTTTGCAGTCTTGGGGGTACTTGAAAATACCGGCATACATCTGACTTAAATCCCGAGAAATTAAGGCTGCATAAATTTCAGATCTTGGCTAGATAGAGGGGTACCGTTGCATTGTATGTGGTCATCTAACGGTACGGTTAGCTCGATCCAACTCAAAACACCCCAATCAATCCACAAAAGTGGACACAGATTTGTGGAAGCCACTCTCATTAACCATCATTTAGGACTTCATGAATACCACAAAGCACACAGACCTCGGCAGGCCTCTTCAAATGGTCGGTGAACTCAGAAAAGTTGGTACAAATAGTCCGGACGGCTGCTCAAATATAACATTAGACCACAGGCAGACGTATGTGGGTAATTATTACATTTTAAGCTAATTTGCGTGAGTTAATATCGGTCAAACGGTGGTCTCGTCCGTCGGCAGAATCGAGACCGATCGAGTTTTACTCATTAGCATACACCACGTACATCTCGGTACGAAAGGAGGAACAAAACCTAAACCCATAATCAATAGGTTGATTTCTTGAGAGATTTATAACAACTCACCCAAACGGAAAGATGAGTGTGGAGATGTCTCGACTTCAAAGTAGCGTCTGTTGTCACTGTGTGATGTCGTTAAAGCCTCCATGAGGCGAAATCCGTTAGCCGGTTCCTTTCTCATTCTATCCATATTGTGTTTATGGTGAATATAGGTATTGTTGACAATGAAAACCAAGATTCACCGTTTGCAAGGCCCTTGTTTATAAATAAACGTATCAAATTAAAAGGATTACAAAATTAAACTCTAACATATGTGTGACTCCTTGATATCATATCCAGCGACCAGCTGTGTTATTCTTTGGTCTTGTGTTTGAATGCAAACGTTCAAATGTTGGTATATATCCGACTAGAATAAAGCATTAGCTTAATCGTTGGGGTTTTTTCCACAAACAAAGATCTTCATTAATGCTGGCATGGAAGGCAGAAGCAGTTTAACATCTGTAATTCTATAACTATGATAACATAAAGTGTGCATCCGTTCAGATTTATTGTGTATTACAATCAAGAAAGAAAAAAAAAAATTATTTCATAGGAAAGAATTTTTTTGGGGGGGTATTTCATAGGTATGAAAGAGTGTAAAATCAGCTCTGCCGTCATCACTTTCCCTGCCTGTTATTCCAGTAGTTGCAAATTCAGTCAGTCACCTCCTCAATCATTGACATGCTTCATTATATCTGTATTTTAAGTCTATACACTCTTGATCATTTTTGCGAAAAGAAAGTTAACAAATATTTCGAGGTATTAAATGTCCAATAGAAGTTCTTTTATTTGTTTGTTTATTTATTTGTTTATTTATTTATTTATTTATTTATTTATTTATTTATTTATTTATTTATTTATTTATTTTTTATTTATTTATTTATTTATTTATTTATTTATTATTTTTTTTTATTTATTTTTTTTCATTTTATTTATTTATTATTATTATTTTTTTAATTATTTTTTTATAATTTTTTAAAAAAATTTTTGTGTGTGTGTCAAGAGTAGGATGATGAGGAGGCTGCAGCCAGGCTGCATGGTACGAAATCTTTCTTTTGAAAATTGAAAACTTGGCATTAACTGCAAAGTTTCACACAATAAGCACTGCTGGTCTGCTGAGATTATCTCTATTCTCTATCATTTCTCTCTCCACTATTCTGTGATGTTGATTCAGCTTTGCTGCAGGGGATTTTTGAAGCTGCTGCAGCTTTTCCTCTTTGAACTTAGATAGTCTCACTTACAGGGAAACCCTACAACTTCATCCTAATAGTTGAAAGTATTCAGCCCTCTAAGTTGTGACAAGCACTCGTGAAGTTTCCGATTCTCTAAAACTAATTGCCAAAACATCATGGAGAGCTAGATTAGTTGATGTCTCAGTAAGGAAAAATGCTTATAAGATGGCAGATCGAAGATTCGTTTTGTAATGTCGAATAATATGCCCCTTTTCTTTTGGGACTGCTCAAAAACTTGAAATCTTCATAGAAATATGCCCATAATTGAGAGAAATGAAAGCAGACAGTTCGTTACCAAAGAGCGGCATTTACTTTTTTAACCCGTAGCCACAGAGCGACTTCTGTAAAACAAAACAATCATAATAAAAACTTCCATGTTACCTTTATCCATGACTTCACAAACATAAGGGAAGGCTGCTTCGCATTGCCAATCGTAGAAGAATCCCTCTTGCAGGTAACCGCAATCCTGCTTGCCATAGTCGTCCGGTTCCCCCGGGAACCAGTCACTGCTGTCTTTATCTGTGCAATCCACCCATCTCCAGGCATCTTCTTGCCCCTTGTCATAGAGTCCTAAATATACATTATATTAAGAGATAGAAAAAAAAAACCCATGAAAACTTACAGAACGGATGAACCCAGTTCCATTAAAATGTATTATAAAATTCAGCGCGGGTTTGAATTTCCTTGTCCGGGACATGTCCCGGACAGAACCACGCTACTCACTTTCGACATGCCCCGAGAAATATAGAGACGCTTTCCTAATAACCCTTTGACCATTCGTAATATAAAATAACTTTGAAGTGGAGGAGGAGGGGGGGAGGGGTAAAAGGCCATTTTCAACTGGTAAAGGCCATTTTCAAAACGAAAAGGGCCATTTTCGACTCTTCTGAGCCAGGAAAGAGTGAGATTTTGACTGACCCATCCACCATTCGATGTCACCAGCAGCTCCGACGATGAAGTCGTACTCGTCGTCATCGTTGATCACCATCAATTCTCCTCCGGGAGATGACTGACAATCGGCGCGTGCATTATCCCAGGACATTGCATGGAAACCTAACTTGTAACAGGTGTTCATGTAAAGTCTCGCAAAATCTTGAGGACAGAGACCAGCTGTTAGGAGAGAGTCAGACATACATACAATGTATTTAAAGCTTGTTCACATGAATGAATTCCGTTTAAAATGTGGATTGTTCCTTCTTATGAGGAAATGTTTTCTACATTTTTAAATCTATACCTGGAAACATTTTGTATAGCCTGATCACCACCCAGACACACTTTGTTTGTAATAATAATAATAATAATAATAATCATAATAATACATAATTTTTTTATATAGCGCCAAACAAACTACGAAATAATTCTCGAAGAGCTTAACATATTTAATAGCAATTATATAATATATGCTTTGGTGAAAAGATACGTTTTGAGAGCTGATTTGAAACCGTTCACAATATTGCACATTTTTGCATGTCCTGGAAGTGAGTTCCACAGGCACGGTGCACTGGATGCGAACTTTCTCAAGTCATAAGTCTGTGTTTTTACTCTAGGGATGAGTAACATCAGTGATGAATTAGAGCGTACCTATGTACCTGGAAAAATTTGTTATGTGCCTAAACATTAGGTATGAGCCTAATTATCATACATATATGCTGTCCCGGTCTGGTATCACTTTGTCCAAATGAAAGATAAGAAAAGATTATTAAGTTTCCTGAGATACTGTGAGAGAATCTTTGGATTAAATCATAACCTACTTAAAGATAAAGTTAATACGGCTGCTAGGAAGGAATTTGAGAGGTTACTAAATAACATTCATAGACATGAAGGACACCCACTCCATTGTGCAATAAACTCTCTGTGCAATAAGACAAACTACAATTTGAGGAATGCTGCAATAACTCCCAGATTCAGGATTGAACTTTATAGGAATTCTTTTGTTTATAGGGCGTCCATGTTCATACAGCATGGTGCTCTAGAACCATTGTTGTGATTTTTCAGTGTTATGTTTAGTATTTACTATTTTACATCTTAATCATAATTTTATTTATTTTCCTATTTATAAATTTTTAATGATTTATACTGGAAATAAAGAATTGAATTGAATTGAATTAACAAGAGCCATTTTGTTTGTGCCTAATTGCCTTCAAATATTTCATATGTGCCTTTATATCTACTTGGAAAACAGTTTGTATGTGTCTAATCACCTGGAAAAGTTTTGTAAGTGCCTAATTATCTGGGAATACTCTTCCTGTTCCTAATTATGTTGAACCATTACATTCCAAATAATGTAGAAGCATCCTAATAATGTAGAGGCATTTTACCTGTTCCCAAGTTTATGGAAAACATTTCTGTAAGTTTACAATCTTCAGGAATCAAAATTTGTTGATATTCAAAAAAAATAATCAAAAATTATTAAAATAAAAGCCAAACGAGATATTTACAGGATTCGTTTGCTGTCCTGACGTGTACTTCAGGAAGACTGAAAGGTTGGACAATGTTGCCGGACACAGCGGCCATTCTCAGCTGGTATTCTGTGTCCGGTAACAGGTCCTTAAGTTCGTAGCTAGTAGTCTGAGCGCCATCGATCGTTTCCACTCTCGGGGAAGCTAGCGTAGTACCGTTCACCCACAGCCTGTATCCCGTGAGGTCGCAGTTGTTCTCAGAGATAACCCAGGAGACATTCAAGGACGTGAGTGAGACAGGGACCGATTGGATGTTGGATGGATTTGCATCGCTAGAATCAAACTCTGTAGCATAGATTTAAAAAAAAAAAATCAAGTGTGGAGGATTTTCTTCTTGTAGCTTGTACAAGACTGACAAGTAGGCAAACACAAACAAACACAAACAAGTTCATTCTAGAAAGGAGGCAAAATAAAGCAATAACGAAATACCAAAATATAAGTTCGGACTATATAATTATTTCAACAGATGCAAGCACAAAGCAGGAGATAATGGTATCTAAAAATTAATTCTGATATATTAGAAGCATTTTTTCTAGACCCATGGTCCTTATCCATTCTTCTTGTAATCATAGACCACTTTGAAAATCACAGGAAACCTCTGGTGTCCTATAGGGATCCCCATAAAGAAACCCCCCCACCCAAAGAATAAAAATCCCATAATTTTTTTGGCCTCGGTTTGGCCATCTCCCCTTCCATGAACCAAATGTTCTGTTTCTGTATTTGTTGAACTCCTTAATATTTTTGGAGTAAAATCAACTTTTTATTTCCCTCTCAGGATCTCCTAATTTCCTAAATTGAGTTCTTCTTTCATTTATCTCCAATGCATAATTAACTAATAGTGCAACCAAAATAAGGAACTAATAATAATAATAATAATAGCAAACATCTACATGACCACATTTTCATGTAGAAACCAAATTAGGGAACTCATAATAATCTTAATAGCAAACTTCTACATGACCACATTTTCAATGTTTTTTAAAAAAAAATTTCAATTCAAATTTTATCAATTAATTAGTCACCTTTTTCGTTTATCTCGCAGATGTAGTTTACTGGACGTTCACATTTCCAGTCGTTCCATTTCCCCGCCACCATGTGGATGCAGTGTTGAACACCATCCAGGTTGTTGGGTTCACCATCTCCCCAATTGGTGGCAGCCCAACCGTCAACATCGTCGCAGGTGACCCAACGGAAATAGTCCTCGATGGCGAGATCACTCATACCTTTAGAGAAAACAAGCAATGAACATATGCACAATTATTGCAATAACGGCCATCCATGGATAAGTTCTCACTTAAAAAAAAAAAAATTTAAATTAAAAAAAATCAAAATCAAAATTCATATTTGAAAATAATGGGGATAATGAATACTGTGACGTTTAAAGTCACATTAATTTAGCAACTGACCTGCCATGATAGGTGAAAGGTCATATAAATAACTCACGTCATCCTTAATTCTTAACAGGATTCGATGGGGCAAGGTATATACCTACCCGACGAGTGTCAAAGCTCCGGGCTATGTGTTGAGAGTGTCGTTTGAAAAATGCTAAAGATTTCAAAATGTTTGTTATGACATTATTGCAGCGGAGCTATGTACAAGATGGCGTTTCTTCGAGAGTGTTGAATGGGGATGGAAAGCGTACATTACAAATTCAACCAGGTTTAAGTTAGCTTACCGATCCACCAGTCTCCCCCGTTTGTTTCGTCGAGGACAAAGTCCAACTCCTCTTGACTTTCTATCACTGCAAGGTCACCATGTTCAATTTCTTTACAGTTTTTCCTTGCGTCGAACCAGGAGGTGGTGTTGCGGACGAACCGGTAGCAACCGTTCTCGAAGCCTCTTTCGTAGAAAGGTGGACAGAGAGGAACTGCAAAAGAAGCACGACCCCCCCAAAGAAATTAGCATAAATCTAAATATTCATGGCAGTTAAGATATCTTGTTCACTTTAAAATTCTTATAACACAAATTTAAGTTATATCTGGCAAATAAAGTCACATTATTTTAGCACCTGACCTGCCATGATAGGTGAAAGGTCATATAAATAACCCTTACGTCTGCCAAGGTCATATAAATAACGTCCTTGGCAGACGTCCAAATAGGAGAAAAGACTGGAAATGCAACCAGATTTAATGGAAAGGAGTTTGTTACATCATCAAAACATGAACAGACCGTATACACAAAGGTCCCTTATTTTGATGTCTCTCTGCTAGTTTCATTTGTTACATAGAGAGAGCAACCTATGATAAAAGTCAATGTTGCTAGTCAGCCAGGGTGTCGGAGCCAGTTCAGACCCCGGGACAATTATCTCACACTTATTGAAGTCTTCATTTTGCCTCGAAAATTGGAATACAATTTCCTTTTTCTCATTCATCCCTAGGCCTCCAAGAGATATAGGGCCCTGACCCACCTCTCGCCCCCCTCGTTAGGCCTCATTCGATTATTCTTTAGTAATTAGGCAACCTCTCCTTGCTTGCCGTGACTTTGTTTAATTAGGAACCCGTATATTTAGGCTCATCAAAAAGGCAAAATTGTAAATTACGTTATGCAATAATCTTTGTTGGATAATGTATGTGTGTATGTATTTTAGATCCTCCTGCAAACAGGAGCTCGCAAAGAAGCCTCATTGGCTTATCAAAGCCGCAAGCTGACCGAAGTCAGTCTCTTACATTCATATTTAAGGTCCATGATTATGAATTGCTAATTGTCAACAACTCTGTAACTGGACGACATATATTAATCTTGGAGTGACTCGAACCTAACATTTCCAATCGATAAGGCTAAAGGATGTTCCATGCCATTATCCTGCAAGACAGTCTGTCAAAACTCAGCTCTGAGCAACGAACATCGTAATACGCTCACCAATTTTTATAACAATGAGGAACATACCTTAGGAAACACCACTTTATAAAACCGAACATCAAAGTTACGTAAGTTATATAATCCATGGATTAACTTTAAAAAATTAAATTGATCTTGCTTTTACCTGGAAGAGTTGTTATTTCAACAAATTCATCCTCAGCGCCAGGCAGACCTCCAAAGGTGTACGATTCGGCGCCGACTGTGATCGTAATTCTCGTCTGTCCGGGAAGCCCGTAGACGAATCCATTGGTCGATTCCGCGCCAGGGACGAAGTTGGTCTCGTCCGTGATGACGTTGCTGTCGTTGAAGGTTGCGATGATGTTGTATCCAATCACGTCACAGAGTCTATCCTGGACAGACCACCCAGCAAATGCGGTGTCGTAAGAGCGGGGCTGGGCGGCGATGTCCGTCGGCGACAGATCCCGGATGTCATCGGCTGCCGAGGAGATGCGTAACGTATGAAACAACATTTCGATATTTTATAACGATCGACGCCCATTTCATTGACGAAAATGAAGATCACCTTCATCTTCGAAATATGAAGATGTCCCGTATCTAGCGAAAGGAACCTCAATGTGATTAATTGAGTCGTAAGTAAACAGTTCTCAGAGCTGCAGTGTGATCACAATGGGATGCTTTGTCATTTGCAAAATATCAGAACACTTGTAGGTTTTGGGAACAAGTTCAGGGTTTTAGCGCATACCCACCACAAGTAAATAATGCAGTGTTGCTTTTTTGTAATAATAATAATAATATTTGATTTTAATATAGCGCTTTACACCAGCGATAGGGCTCAAAGCGCTTTACAGACGTATATATTACCCCTGGTCAATGATAACCTGTCCCAGAGACAATCCCTCCAGTCGGCAGCAGTTATATAATGCGCCCAATGACAAGTTACCTCACAGGTACCCATTTAACCCCTGGGTGGAGAGAGGCAAGTGAGATAAAGCATCTTGCCCAAGGACACAACGTACTGAACTAGGCATGAATAGAACCAGCAATCCTTGGATCACGAGTCCGACGCCTTAGCCAATTGGCCACCACGCTCTCCTTTTTGGCCACCTTTGCTACTGTCTACCTACAGAGCCACACTGAGCACTACATGTGTACTGCTTAGCACAAAGGATACACTGCGCACTGCATGTGTATTGCTTAGCAACAGAGGATATGAATATTCATGATACACTACTGCAGATGACCAATGATGTTATCTGTACATGCACAGACAAGAATATTCTGTAATACTCCCACAAAACTGTCAAGAAGCTGTAAATTGACAACATGTAGTCTGCAAATACTGTGTTCAAATTTACCCGATGAAATCTGGCAGGTTTTCTCCCTGTGCCCTCCTCCACCCCCCCCCCCCCCACACACACCCCCCCCCCCCCCCACACACACACACACACGAGGAACTAGGTAATGACTCAGCAAGCTGTGGTAAAGTCACCGAACATACGAAGCCCTGTTTAGAAACTTTATCATTTGTGTTATAGTTAGAGAACCAGACCAGATTCTAGCACATCTTGCTCAAACTTTTTTGCATATATTCCCCTGCAGACATTTTGTGACACACCCAAGTAGCTAAGTCGTTTGTTAAAAATTTTTTTTTTCTCTCTCTCTCTCTGTCAGCTGGGTTAATGACAGATGCCACGCTGCAGTTCAGAATAAAAATTTCAGGATAAATTCTACAAAATTTATGTAAAAACTGCTGAATGGAGACTATCAATCCTCATATGACCTGCAGTAACAACATGATAGCACTTCAACAGATTGCCAGATATTTCTAAAACAACGACGACAAAACTTTTTATCCGATGTCACGTTTGCTTTTGTCATTTAACATGATAAGGAAACAAGTTGAAACTCACATCTGGTTCTGATTTCACAGACATACATCCTCATCATGGAACAATCAACGTCCCTCCATTCTCCTGAGGCTCCATCCAACTCTACGCATCCCTTGGACAATCCGACCTCCCCGGTCGCAGGCGAGCCTTGCTCCCAGTTTTCGTAAGGGGGCCCGATACAGAATGTCGTCCACTGGAATTCATCGGGAGTCATTTCGTCTTGAAGATCTGTAAATAAAGACAAGGATCGGCAAATATTGATACAAAATTGAAAATAAATTACTTGTGTTAAGGATTTTCCCATTGATTCAAGAAAAAAATAGAGGAAGGCTTTCATAATATGATCAGAATGCCGGAAGGTCTTTAAAAACTCCATTTCAAAGATATTGTTATCTATGAACAATGTTGTACATTTGGCCATATAAAGTTGACAACAGAGAATTGCTTTCCAGATAAGATCCCAAAGATCTTTAAAAAAAAAACCCATTTCAGGTTCAACTGTATAGATTTACCGACTGGTTTTAAGATGTAGAAACATTTCCAAGATATGATCAGAACGTTATAAGAGGTATTTTAACTTGCATTTTGGATCTACTGATACAATTTGACGACAGTGTTATCGTTGATAAGTATCACACTGACCAGGTGAATGTCATGCAGCTTATATTAATTAAACATTAATTAATTAATTAAAAAATTAATTAAAATGAATGAATTAAACAAGACAGACAGGTGTGTCCGTACTTATCCAATAGCTATCCGAGTCTCCGAGTAGAGAGCTCAAGAGCTCATTTTCATCGGCTGTTTCAATGTTGACCAAATCCGAGTCGGTGTCGGACGCACAGTCCAGACGGGCGTTCTTCCAGCTCATGGGTGTCATTCCCAGCTTGTAGCACCCATCGTCGTAGCCGATGAAGTAACCATCGGGACAAACTGAACGGAAACATAACATGACGAGAATTAGTCCATTAATCATAGGTTGCATTTTTCAGCTCATTTGACCTCAACTTACTGAAACTTTATCTCTTCTGCAAACAGACTGGTTAGTTTGGAAGAGTTGATTTGTTCACACCTTGCCATGTCTGCCTTGATCTGATAGTGATTTGGCTACTAGCTGTGTGATGAGTTGCATAATAGACCAATAGGCTCAAGTAAGGTGCAAAAAGATGGGAAAAGATGTCATAACAACAAACTAAACTAACAAATTCAAGGGGTCTGTATTTTTGCTAACATTGAGTAAACTTACCCGGTAATAGGTTTGTCCTCACAATGACAGATTTTGCGGTCCTGAAAGAGTAGTTTCCATAAGTGTATGTAACCAGAGTCATTTCAAAGTTGTAGTAGGTCTCGGGTGATAAGCCACTAATCTCGAGAGAGTCACTGTCGGCTCCCGAAACCAAGACATACTCGTAGTCTGTCTCAGAGGTGTTGTATCGAATCTGTTTAGAAAGTGAAGTTGGTCAAGGACATTTGTTAACACTCGATGCAAATCCATGAATGTTTATTCCACAAAAAACGTTCATACAACAACGTTGTTGTAGTCCATTGTAATAATTTTACAATTACCTTTGAAGGTAAACAGAGGATTAGATACATAACAGATTTGCTAACATGAAATGATTAAGAAAGGAAACTGCTATCTCGACCAGAAAATTATAGCTTTACAAGCTAGAAAATTTGTAGTCAAATACTTGACGAACATTTCAATCATTAGTAAGTTTGGATTTGAGCACAACTTCAATTTACGCGATGCATATTGAACATTAAAAGTCAACCATGAAAATTTTTTCCGAAATATCTTGAAGTACCACGCAGGGTTTTGTTTACCTGAAAGTATTATGCTATGAAGCAGACAGAAATAATGTATCCATCAAAATGAGAAACATATGATACACTCTTGTGGTAGACATCTTGTCAAAATGCAATGAACAATCATGCACCATGCAAACTGTACAATATATCTTGGCTTTTATTGTGAATTCATTAGACGCAGGGAAAGAAATAAACAGTTTGAAGATTTCTTTTTCTGCAACAAGATATTTGACTAGATGTGAAAAGAAATAAAATTACTTTTCGTGTTATCAGCTTTTAAAATTAATTGCAGAAAAATTGTTCTGGCTGTAAGTCTCTTTTTGTAGGCAAACTGGATTTGAAGAGAGCGTCTGTTATGACTGACGGAGGTTTTCTGACATTTTGTACGGTTTTTTAAAATGTTTCTACATTCCTAAATAACAGAATGATACAGAGTCATCATTCAATAACTTGTCGACAAATGCCTGTCATCTAAATAATCCATTCGATACAAATAGATATTCTCGGGAAAATCACCACTTAATATCACTTGATCAAAATATTTGTCATTCCATTCTCCATATTCAAAAGTCGAAAGGTGTGAGGCATGTCAAAAGTAGGAGGCTGAGGGGGCTGCAGCAGCATCCTGCTGCAGCTGTAGCGGCATAATTTGACACCGCTACTCTTTCCGTCAACTGTTAGCGCCCTCAATTACCATTGTGGTATCGCTAGTTCGAACTTACACCACTTCGACTTTCGACTTCAACCGCTCAACACGACGTAGCGGCGTAATTTGACACCGCTCCTCTTTCCGTCAACTGTTAGCGCCCTCAATTACCATTGTGGTATCGCTAGTTCGAACTTACACCACTTCGACTTTCAACTTCGACCGCTCAACACAACGTAGCGGCATAATTTGACACCGCTCCTCTTTCCGTCAACTGTTAGCGCCCTTAATTACCATTGTGGTATCGCTAGTTCGAACTTACACCACTTCGACTTTCGACTTCGACCGCTCAACACGACGAGCTACCAACGACGTTAATCGCCTACATTAATCGCATTATTATTACTTTCGATCGGATAATTCTTATCAACTTGGGAAATGTTCCTTTTATACAATTGGTCATTCTATTCACAATTATAATACTAGACAAGCTGGTCATTAACGTGCTTCTTTTTGTCGTAATTCAAAGAGCATGCAAAAGCCTCCGATATCGTTCTATTTCTTTGTGGAACAATTTTCCGATCAACTTGAAATCTTATACTTCCGTGGTTTCGTTCAGGCGACAACTGAAAAATTACTATGAAAGCCTTTATTGATTGTATCCGTTGTAAGGGGTGGGAGTTGGTGGTGGTGGTGGGGGGTGGGGGTAGTGTTATAGGTCTTATATGTTAAGGTTATCTATTTGGGGGGAGTAGTTCTTTTATAGGTGTTAAGGTTATCTATTTTCTTTGATGGGAGTACTCTATTCGATTAAGCCCAAAAGGGTTTCTTAGTTTACTTCCATTCACATTTTTTTTATTTATTTGCAGTTATAATGTCTTGTTCACCTTGTTATACTATGTGATGAAACAAATAATAATAATAATAATATTGATGCAGGCTGGCTGCAGCTTTTCTCTGTTTTACACAGTGCCTTCTGCATACATGTAAAGAGGACCATCCCTCACCCTGTAGCCTTCAAGGTCACAGTTGACGGGAGACACGTCCCACGTCAGTGAAACGGACCTGGTACTCTCCGCGGTCCCTTCCAAGTTACGTGGATAAATATCCAAGTCATCTGGAGATTGAAGGGAAAAAAACACGTCAAGAAAATGAGGCTTGCAAAGGTCTTTCGAATGCCTCTGTAGTATTTCGGTTGCCGGGTTTTAAAACCCATCGTACATTTCTCAAGACAAGAAATGCAGATTGATCATTTTTTTTGTTAAAAAGAAGATGGTCTAGTTTTATTCACCAACTGACGATTTTGGACAAGAAGCCAAATTTGAATTTTTTTTTCACATTTTGCTTTTTAATTTAAAGGCAATCCAACAAACGAATGGGGAAAGATTATCGGAGTCTAGTAACATAAAAGTATTTATTAAAATCAATACAAAAACCTTTTTTTATTCAGTTTAAGAGAAAAGGAAGTATTCATGAGATATTTCTCAGTCTGGTTGATAGAAATTTTCTACTTCTTTCATCCCAGATGCAGCGATCAAATTATCCACCTACGCAAGAGATGTTTTGCTCTCCTCTCAGATTCCATGGTTTATAGCTTTCCCAGTCAAGTTTCTGTTATTCATTAAAACCTAATACACAATTGCACTTGCTCTTCTGAATTTATTTCATTCAAAAACCCTGCTTCATGTTTCCGAAGATGTTATTTTTGTGCCTACTGAGGAAAAAAAGCCTCCAATAAACTGGCCGTTTTCACTCAATTGAACTGCAATTAATAACATTTAATCTGTTTGAGAGTCACAGTTACAAAATGGCCACTACTATTAATAGGGGGGGGGGATGGGGGGTATTTTCTTTTCAAACTTTGTTTCCCTTTGTTTTTATTTCTTTTGAAAAATGAGAAAGAATTTTCAGAACATACTGAATTAACTCACCTAGCTGAGTAATCTCGCAAACAAAGGGGAACATGATACTACACTCTGAGTCATCGAAATATTGGTTTACGGGGTCGTAGTATGCGCAGTCCTTTTCTTCGTCTGTGGGAAACCCGAGAGGACTGTTGAATTCGTTCCTTAAAAATGTCACAGACGAGGAACAATCACCCCACTCGAAGGACCCCTCGACAGCAGCGTCATAGGCGCCTGAAGGGTGAAGGGTGACAACAACAAAAAAGTTTTCACATTTAAAAATTATTTAATTCATAACTGCTATCCCACATTAAAAACAATAATTGAAGGGAAAAAAAAAAATGCAGCACAAGATGAAAAAAAGAAAGAAAAAGGAATTGATTATAATCGAAGCAAGTGAACCAGGGGTCAAAGGTTGGATGTACCTTGCTTTGTTTTAAAGATTCTATCCTCATATCTTACTGGTGGGTCATTGAACTTGAAGGGGAGCAGGGGGGGGGGGGAGATTCATACCATTCCAGGAGATTCATACCATTACTGTGCAATAACACTCTTTAATATCTTCTAACGAAAGATTTAAAGAGTAAAAAGTCAGTCACATCCTTTAAGAAGTGGTTACGTAAGGAAATAATAGCTAGTTACTGACTACTACCAAATTATACCTGTATGTAATTACTATATATATATAATGAACATTTTATTTGTATTTATAGTAATGTATATGTGTTTATATATTTTTTCTTTTCTTTTCTTTCTTCAGGGAGTCTACCACATTGTTAAGCTTTTAAGCTTTATGGAAGACTTCCCTCCACTTTGTACTTTTGTGGAAAAACAAATAAATAAATAAATAAATAAATAAATTTAATATCATAAAATGTCTTTGATGGTCATAATTTAATATCAAAGCATATCCAACAATTTCTTTGGGACTCAAACTACGGTGCTTTCAATTATCAGTAAAAAAAGTATTTCAAGAAAAAATTATAGTTATGGACCATTGAATTGAAGGTCATTCTATTGGAACAGTCATATATCAAAATAAAGATTGTTTTATGGATATGGAAACCTAGAATCATCCATTTGAAGTCTCTTAGAATAAATTGGAAAACTTCAAAACTTCAAAACTTCAAAACGAGGAATGGAAAGTTTTCGGACGATGGGGGAACGTAACGCCGTCCATAAATGAGAGGCCAACTTACCGACCCAAAAGATATCATTGGAACCTGTCAGATTCATCCTTTGCGACACATAGTCCAGTTCCGCCTGACTAGTGATGATGACTAAATCACCTTCGTCGTAGTTGTCGCATTCGTATCTAGCGCTCAGCCAGGATTTCGGCTCGGTAACAAATTTATAGCATGTCTCTCCGTCCGGTCCAAATTCCCAGCCTTCGGGGCATTCATCTGAAAGAATTAATCATAAATTACGTCAGGTTTTTTTCTTAAATTCTTGACACGTCACGACGATGGAAGTAGACAAGGTTTGAAAGGAAAAAGAACCATATTTAACAGACAATCACTCTAATCCATGCTATAATATATAATAATATATAATATAATATATAATAATGTATCATAATGTATCATAATGGATAATAATGTATAACAATGTATAAATAATATATAATGTCTAAAATGTCTAATAATATATAATAATATATAATAATATGTAATAATATATAATAACATATAACAATATATAACGATATATAATAATATATAACAATATATAACAATGTATAATAGTGTATAATTATATCATAATATATCATAATATATCATAATATGTAATAATATGTAATAATATATAATAAACCAAGTTTCAAAGAGTCTGGTTGTAAGTCACTACTAAAACTTAAAGAAAATGGGAAAGTGCATTTTTCACTCAAGTTCTCCACTCAAGATGCTAAAACTTTGTTTTCAAAGAGATAATAAAAATGTTTACAAAACTGTTCATCTGCTTCAAAGAAGCCTGTGTAGGTAAAATATGTAAAACAGTGACTGACATTTCAGTCCTAACCAAGATCTTCTTACAGAGGCTAACTGCTACCCTGTGAAGAAGATTCTGCTAGGATCGATACTGCTTTCTTTTCTTCTTAAATTTTTCTTTTTGGTAAGAATGTCATAACAACAAAGATAATTTTCTGAGACTTCAAGTCAAGGCCTAAGCACATCAGTATCTCAGCCAGGCTCATACAGTGGAGCACAGGTCTCTCTACAGAGGAGAAATGTGTGTCACGGTATCATACTCACAGACTTGTTCGTAAGTGATTTGGAATCCGCCACGACGGTTGCTTCCGTCAGATGTAAAACGAAGGTTCAGTCCGTTGTAGTTACTCTTGAGTTCCTGGCTGGTGTTACCGGTCATAACCTTTTCAGAAAAGTAGGAGGGAAATAAAAGGGACGTATATATTATAAAAAGTTTGCAAATTTTAAGCGTCTTATTTTATCGATAGATTTCAAAGAGATCTATCAGCCAATTACTAAAAGTTGTGAGTTGTGACAGGAAAATTCTTGTTTATGTCTTGGAACAACTTACGCATTATAACTGTCAATCGATCTTATCAAAACATTCAAAACTCTTCTGATTTCTTCAGATGTGACTTTTACCGTAACCGATATAAATACGCTAAAACTATGTGCTCATGCGAGAACAAAACGTATAGAATCGGTGGCATTACAGCTAGAGAAGGAGAAACATTACGATACCTTACCTACCATACATTTACTCTCCGAGTTTTGTTTTAACAATCTCCACTATCTTTTCCTTTTTACTACAAACATTGCAGGGCTTCCTGGGCAGTTTGGTTCTCTCAACTTATTCCTTAAGCCGGATATGAATTTAACAACTAAATATGAGTCATGAAGAATTTATAATCCGTATTCCAACTCGCACACTTTGTTCCTCCAACAAACTCTATCTAACTGTTCCTAAACCACGCTTGAAGAACTATGGTTACAGAAGCTTTGAATACTCTGGCTCTTTTCTATGGAAAAAGTTACCAGATCACATTCGAACATGCTCTTAACTTTCTACTTTCAAAAGTTTACTTAAGACCCATTTTTTCACTTGTTCTTTTGTGAATTAATCTGCTTTCTATGTGAAGTGCCTTGAGCAGTGATTTTTGTCTACTGATTTGGCACTATATAAGTCTCATTTTATTATCAGTAGCTTGTTTACCGCGTGCTTTTGATCTGAAAAAAAAAAACAGGCTAACGTACAACTAGGATGCATACTACCGGAAGTATGCACTCAGTGTCAAGTCATAGAGCTACTAGCATGAAGAAAGAATTTGCACAAGGTTTTCTTTCCACAGGGATGAGCCTGGGGTAAAAAAAAATCACGGAACTTTGCAAAAATTGCGGTATAGGCTCCAGTTTGCGTATGCTACAGTGTGTTAGGATAATAGTTTTTGTCGCCGAGGTAGAAAAGAAATCACAGATATTCCGCGAATTTGCGGAAAAAACTCATGCCTGTTTCCAGAATATCGCATAATGTACGCTTATGGACTCTCACCAGGAAGTCAGAGATGCCGTCCGTGTCCGTCTCCACGCCGCCGACGTACAGCTTGTCGTGGCCGGCTTCGAGGTCAAACTGGTCAAAGGTCAGTCTGATGTTGAACCGTCCTTCTGTTTGGATGATCCAGAAGCAATCAGCTTCATTGGGATACATCTCTGGGTACCATGGCGACGTAATGACCCCCGACTCATCGTGAAGGGATACCACTCCGCAAGAAGTTTCTTTTGCCACAAAAAAAAAGGGGAGGAGGAAAAAAGAAATGACGGAATTGTTAAACGTAAACTTAGATGCACCATATTATTATAGAAAGTTATATGAATATTTTATACTAACTTGAAGATATAAATAAAAGTGTATGTAAGCAAACTAACAAAAAACAGGGAAGATATTAGTTAAGCAGACGGCAGTCGTGGGTTTGGAAACCGTTTTGTTTATTTCCTACTCAAGTTTCATCTTTTTTTCATTCTTCAAATAGTCATGTCCATCCATCAAAACCAATGTGAGTTGTGCACTTGTCTAAAGATGTCTTTTCGACAGAGCTCGACTGTCTTTCAATTTTTGGGTTTTTTTCTTTTTAGGGAAGACAGAGAATTGAAAGAAGCAATGTTGAATGCTTGCATGAACATTTCCCAGTAAACATTCACTTGAAGAGCTGGCTTCCTTCTTTTCACTTTTTAGACTGAGGTATTAAGTCAGGAAATGTCAGTAGTAAAGACTCTTCATTATTTTGACATTTCAAAAAATCATTACAATAATTGTTCGGTCTGCGTCTCTTCATTCGATACCATTCAAGATAACTTGAAATCTCAGAGTTTAGGAAATGGTAAAAAAAATACAACAGTTCATAGTGAAAATCAGACATTCAAATATTTGCATTACGAGACAATTACTTCAAGCGTGATCAACTTGTGTGTTTTCGATGCAGACCGATCATCCACAACATATCTATCTGTTCTGAGAGTAGCATAAGGAAAATATGGTGGCAGCAGTGGGATTATCTAATGCATCTGAGAAAATTGTTTGTTTTGTTACCTTTATGTATAAAGAGCTTGTTTGCAGTGGTAAGAGACGTGATACTGCATGGTGGCAGTAGTGGGATGAAACTATATCATGGCTATGTTAGTATTTTATAATCAATACTTGTATATTACCAGATTTGGAGCACAGAGAAAGAGAGAATAAAACTACCATTTAAATGCAGTAGACAAGTAGGAAAGTTAATGAGACGTGATACTGCATGGTGGCAGCGGTGGGATGAAACTATATCATGGCTACGTTAGTATTTTATAATCAATACTTCTATATTACCAGTTTTGGAGCACAGAGAAAGACAGAATAAAACTACCATTTAAATACAGTAGACAAGTAGGATAGTTAATGCACTTTAACACATTTCATATTCTTCCCCATTACTGACTTTAGAAAGAACCTTCTACCTTCAAGCAAAGTCATCGACAGCAGCTTGGTCACTCCAGCAGATTAATTATAAAGCACCCTAAACGAGGGAGATCAGCATCTCTTGTGTTAACAAAGGTCAATGGATAGGTGTCAGTGCATGTACCATGTGGACGTAGTATCGTAAACAGTAGGATCATTGCTATAGTAACCAAGAAGCCTGTCTTTACAGAGTGTAGCCTAGCCATTTCCCTATCACAGGATATCATTATCTTAATGGGGAGATACACAAAAAGGATGGTAAATGAAATGAAAAAAACATATACCATACCTATGTTTACAGTAATTTCGAAACCCTGGCCGTGGTTAGCATCATCGGATGTAAATGTTACCCACATGGAATCATAGTAAGCCAAGAAATCTTCAGCCATAGAACCGGAGTAAACTTTCTCTCTGGTGTGGAAATAGCCTGGTTTATCACCAGACCCGATCTCAACAAAATCGTAGTTGTCCTCTGTAAACAAAAAAAAAAGAAGGAAACTGGGGTTGCCACCTGTCCTTCCAATGATATCTAAAAAATGGTTTGCAAATTATATGTGTTCTCCCTTCCCCACGGACCCTCACCCACATGTTAGAAAATGAATACAAATTATACAATATATATAATTATATGTTATATAATAATGTAATATGACATTACATTTTCAGGAGCGTATGGTGGTAACCTGAAGGGCAGTACAACAACTTGTCATTGGTGCAGGCACATTTTTCAAGTTCCATGAGAAACTCCACAAAATTGAATTACAAAATCATCAAAGAATATTTATATCTAGTGTCAGATTATTCATTAGACAGAAACAATTCCAACTACTCCACATCCATATGTGGATCTTCATAGTTGTAACATAATTGTGTTAATTCCAAGATGTAATATGAAATTACATTTTCAGGAGAGCGTATGGTGGTAACCTGAAGGGCAGTACAACAACTTGTCATTGGTGCAGGCACATTTTTCAAGTTCCATGAGAAACTCCATTACAAAATCATCAAAGAATATCAATATCCAGTGTCAGATTATTCATTAGACAGAGAGAATTCAAGCTTCTCTACATATATAAGTGGCTCTTCCTAGTTTTAACTTAATTGTGTTAATTCCAAGATGAACAGCCTTAAGCCAATTGTCTTCAACTGCTGCATCTTTCAGAATCAACTCTTACGGAGGAAAGCACCACACATCAAGAAAGTTCCACTCTCTCCCCACCCCCTCCTCCACCCACCCCCCTCCCACTGCCTCCTGCCACTAGATTCTAGCAACCGAGCAACAAATTACATCTGCATCAGTCAGTAGCAGAAATTCAATTGTGCATCTCCTGGTTGCGTTTTGTGACTGCTAAGAAAAACTTCTGAGGCTTTCCCTACCATCCCACACTCCCCCTCCCCCCTTCGCTCCCCGTCCCACCCTACCCTCCCCCTTTTCTCCCCATCATCTCTTCTCGGTGTTGACCTTTATTACAAACGCGATACACACTTAAGCTCCATGTCTTCCGGACAACTGGAAACTGACTTTAACATCATTGTTTTTCTCTTCTTCTTCTTTGTCTTCCCCACAAAAACAGCCAAGTCATTGCCCGTTTACTTTTGAATTTATTTCTTTTAATGTGATAATAGCATTACATCAGGAGTGTTAGCTCTGTGGTTAACGTCGGTGCCTTTCAATCATAAGGTCCCGGTTCGAGTCACTCCAAAATTAATGTATGTCATCCAGTTACAGAGTTGTTGACAATTGACAATTCATAATCATGGATGTTAAATATGGATGTAAGAGACTGACTTTGATCAGCTTGCGGCTTTGAATGAGGCTTCTTTGCGAGTTCCTGCTTGCAGGAGGATCTAAAATAGGCCTACATAAATACATACATCAGAATATTAACCGGTTCACATTTACCTGTGTCAAAGGTCTCTCCAAATCGGACACCGAGTCTGCTACCAGCTGGAGCCATTATGATCCATTGACAATACGTGTCAGCAGAGTAACCTTGGTTACCGTAACCGGGACTACTGATTGTGAAGTTGGGTGTTTCGCTGTCCAGCATGATAGTCTGCAGGCATGATGGATCTTTATGAATAAGACAAAAAGATTCCAGAGAATATTAATGTAATAGATGGACAATGAAATTTTATTACTCTGCATATTATTACAACCTTCCATATTTGTAAACTTATTTGTAAGTTTTTCTTGATTTTGTGCTTAGAAACGGTAAATTTGTTTACAGGATATAACCTCTCCAAAAAGTTGAAAGATTTACCGCTAGTTGTTGTGACAATTTTGTAAAGAGAGAAAGAGAGAAATTGGACTATGCAGTGAGACAATTAATAGATGGACAATGAAATTTTATTACTCTGCATATTATTACAACCTTCCATATTTGTAAACTTATTTGTAAGTTTTTCTTGATTTTGTGCTTAGAAGCGGTAACTTCGTTTACAGGATATAACCCCGCCAAAAAGTTGAAAGATCTACCGCTAGTTGTTGTGACAATTTTGTAAAGAGAGAAAGAAAGAAATTGGAGAATGAAGTGAGACAATAAAATTGAGATAAACAGAGAGATATTTTCTTGTTGTTATTTTGCATTTTAATGTTTAAACTAGAAACATTCTTAACTTCCATCAAATTTGTACTTTTGCTGAGATGTTAGCTTAGAACAGTCTTTGCAAAATTTCAAGTTTTGCAGAGTCAAATCATTGTGGTCACAGGACACATGTAGAAATTGACACATCTCCCAATCTTTCATGGGAGAAGTTTAATAGCGCCCTCTAGTTCATTCTCCAGATGGAACAGTGGTGACTGCAATTGTAACAAATCTAAAACTCTTTTTCCATCGCATGGGACCTACTGTTTGTCTTGTCACATGTTCTCCCTCAATTTTTCTTCCATTCTTTACCATTTCTTTCAGCTTTCTGATATATCATGTTTCGCTGTAACGAGACACGTGGATTCATGGATCATCATTTCATGAGCTCCACATTTAAACTACGGACAAAACCGAGTTACACTGACGATTATATGAGCATGCCTATCAGTGTTTAAGAAACCAAATCCCCCTTCCCCCACCCACCTCCCCACCCCCAACCTTAAAAAA
>JAIPMN010011253.1:0-11937 GCA_020650975.1 Apostichopus californicus
AGTGGGATATATAACAACATCTCTGGACATTAGAGCAGTGGGATATATAACAACATCTCTGGACATTAGAGCACTGGGATATATAACAACATCTCTGGACATTAGAGCAGTGGGATATATAACAACACCTCTGGACATTCTTCTACAATCTGACAAACATCAGAGAAACAGAGTCAGTCTGTAACAACAAGATTCCACCTGATGGTTTAATCTGCCATCAGGAGTGACTATATGTTATGACAAACTTAAGAAGCCAATACAATATACTCAAAAGTGGCAGCATGAAGCTTCACACAAACCATGCACCTATAACACACCAATGAACAATGCTATGATTAAAAGGCTTAAATAAGGAAGCCAAATTACAAGCTAAAAATAATCATAATAATATATTGTTTACTGTGTGTTTTCTAAACTAGGAAATGACAAATATATTCAAACAAACTAAATTCAACTAGAGCGCCGGAATGACGCAGTAGCTCAACTACAAACTACAAACAAACTGATGACAAAAGTATGGTATGGTTACAGTAGTTGTACTCAAAGAATTAACAAATAATGTTAGTATTGCAAGAATACTGTTTGTGTTATACTGGTTTATAATGTAGTGAAGCTGGTATGTACATGTATGTTGTGAGTGGGAGTGTAAGTAGGTGACATGCTGGCTTGTAAAAAAATTATCTCAAGATGGCTAACTACTGTTAGATTTAGTAACTGAACATCATGTTGTTGAGGCATAGTTGAGCCTGCTTTACAGTAACATCCAGATTTATCTCAGGCATTGTGTTGACAGAAATCCTAGTTGAAAAGCTCAGTTCAGTTACAATGACAGGAACCCAGTAGGACCTAGTTGAGGAGTCTCAGTTGAGAAACTAGTTGGGCCTAGTTGAGATGGAAACCTAGTTAAGAAACCCAGCTGGTGATGCTCTAAAACACACATTGACCACATCTTTGTAAATGTTTCTGGGGCAGTATTTGATATCATGCAGATGACCTGAGATGACCTTTGACTATATTACAAATGAATCACTTTTGTGGGCCATTAACTGATGATCCCCTTGGCCATGGATCTCACATTCAGTGTTTCTCTCTGCTTGTGTCACATATAACACGTATTACTTCCTGTGATTTAACCATGGAAACACTATTTCCAAGATTAAACTCTGCTACATGATTGGCTGTTGCTGTTTTGGTAAGCTGTCAGTGCATAAATCACAGCAATATCATGGTAAGTTGTTAGTTCTTGTTCACAATCAACTATTGAGGTACACTACCACCAGGTTGATATTTCAACTATGTGGTCTTCCTGGTACAGTATGGTATCCTAACAGATTTAACATCACCATCATCCTATTGGTACTAAATTGCAGAGTACTACTGTATATGAAGGTATGAATGAATATCACACATATACAATGGAGAAGTTAAAGGAAGAACATAAAGCTTGGTGTGTTTGGTCATCAATTGTCGCAATTTACTCAATGTAAAGATATAATTACTAGATATGAGATTCCAATTATTGATGAAACAGCATGTATCACAAAGCCTCCTAGATTTTATCACCAAATGAACTGCCCGATGCACTATTTATTGTAGTGCGCTTGCGCGCTACAATATTGGCATTACTGGCCAAGTGAACGATACCTACATGACTGGACATAGAAACTTAAAGTTTCATATTAGTCTCTGTACATTTGCAGTTTCAGAGGCTAGCTGTGTAGCCAACTTATTCTGAGCCTGTCACGGCGCTCATTAGTGCCCTCACTTTGTAGGTGCTAAACATGACTATACTCCCTGGTGTGTTGTCCTCCCAAACAATAATACCATGAACAAACGAAAAGTTCTTCCTAATGCTGCAAGCACTCCACGCACACTACAATACTGCGTATTTGCAGGCCAATGCAGTTCTAGTTCATATCATTGATAAAGATCAGGTTATGATTGTCAAATTTAACTTCGTTAATGTGAAATGAAACTTAGACATTTTATCAATAGACTACATTGGTGCTGAATGACCATGTCAAACAGTACTTGACAATTTACAAACATTAACTCAAAACAGGGTGGCTGATAATATTTTATCAAGAAGGCTGATTTTAAATTTTATATCATTTGAGAGATTACTATACATCTGGCAGCCATACTCATCCATGGACAAACCAACAGTATAACTATTAATGACAGATTATTGAATATATTAACCACCCTGTTCATCAAGCTCAATTAGCTGTAGCCTGTTTGGAATTCTTCCGTTGAATAGATCAACCCAAAACTTACAAATTTACTTCATTCTTTTCAATTGTTTTGACATTCCAATCAACCCCTTCAATAATAGTGAGTCACTTGTGTGGGCTTGCAATGTATACACAATAGGAAAACAGCACAAGAATAATACACCCCGTCCACACTTTTAACAATAGGCAATGAGTGTTGGTGTCTACATGTTGTGAAATAAGCCGCCCAGGACTGCAGTCAAATCATTTTTCCTTCAAAAACAAAAACTTTGGTGACAACTTTCAGCTAGCCCAAATTGAGTTTGCTATGTTATCATGTAATAACTTTTGTTTGTTATAACAGTAACTACCCTCTGAGAAACCAAGTGAGATATATGCCTTATATGGTGTAAACTTTAGGACTATGAAAATATCCTGCAAATTCTAAATTTCTGTCAAAGTGTCTACTTGACCATCAAGGAGAGATGTTTTTGCCAGTGTTCTCAAAGTACAACTCAGAGGGATTATGTAAATTTCTACATCTGTATAAGCAGTATGGGCAGTCACAAGGGGCACATGCCTATCCTCACTACATGTCCTACTCCTACCCCCCCCCCTTTCCCGCTTTGAGGGAGGAGAATTCATCAAGTCATTGGTTTCAAATAAAATCAGGTTTTTTGATGAATTTTGCTGTCAACATTCCTTTTGCCTTAACTTCTTTTCCTGAGAACTCTTGTCTTGAATTTAACAGAGTACAGCTAACTCTTGTCTTGAATTAAACAGAGTACTGCTAACTCTAGTCTTGAATTTAACAGAGTACTGCTAACTCTTGTCTTGAATTTAACAGAGTACTGCTAACTCTTGTCTTGAATTTAACAGAGTACAGCTAACTCTTGTCTTGAATTTAACAGAGTACAGCTAACTCTTGTCTTGAATTTAACAGAGTACAGCTAATTCTTGTCTTGAATTTAACAGAGTACAACTTACTCTAGTCTGGAATTTAACAGAATACAGCTAACTCTAGTCTGGAATTTAACAGAGTACAGCTAACTCTAGTCTTGAACTTAACAGAATACAGCTAACTCTTGTTCTATAAAACTTCACTACATTTTCGGATCACTGAGAATCATCCGTTACTCTAGAACCTGGCAATATTGAACAGGTGCTTTCGATAAAACCGACTTAATTTGCAGTGAAACCTTTTTCTCTCTTTTCTACCAAAAATATCATTATACGTCTTAAAAGTAGATTCTTTAGTATAGTTTTCGATTTTGATACATTATTGTCCGGAAATTTGTTTCCATGAAATGACTGTTTGCAATCAAGTAAATACAAGCATCAAAAAATTAATTTGACCCTGTACGGAGGATTGACTGCTTAATTAGTATATGAATATAGTGATGGTATTTCTCAACTCCAATAAATAATGACAAACAAGCTTGCAACCCAACTGTTCATCACCTTTGGATCCAAATTAGAAGGATAGGCAGATGAGATATTAGGGGTGGGAAGGGGGAAGGGTGGAGGGGGAAGGAGCTACGGGGTAGTTATCACTTATATCATATATATATATTGCTGAATGAAAGATTCTTTCCAAACCCAACTCAGATATATTCTGTAATATGAAGGCCAAAGTTGTCAACTACTACGATACTTATGACTAATTACAGATCAACCATGTTCGACAGGACAAACACTTTAATCTTTGTTTCATTTGTAAAATTAACAGAAGTTTAAGTGTATGTACAGCAATACTTCATGTAAGAGACCTCTTTCATCCTCAGGGACTAAAGTTACGGACACTGCCTAATTTAAACCTATTCCGTGTATAGGCTTTGTGGCCTGGCAGTTATTAAATGTATGTACTACAAGGAATAATCTTAACTTCAATACCTTTTGATATCCAATCACATAAAAATATTACAGTTTGTAAAATGTTAGCTACAGTACAGATCCTTCAATAGGATACAACTTATTAATAACATTTCTACTAACAATACACTTCAAAGTGACCGAATGTTCAGTCCCTGACAGCACTGACTAGGTCATGTAAACTGATTAACCTGTAGCACTGACTAGGTCATGTAAACTGATTATAACCTGTACATATCATGTTTCTTGGCTTACCTTTTGGGATTTCCTGGGAATACCATAGCCTGTATTAGTGACTGTCACTGGTCTTGACCCGCTGACCTTGGAGGAAGTTACTATCCTCTTCTGTGCTCTGTACTGTGATCTTTGATTGGATGCCATGACAGTATCAAAACAGTGTTTGTTTGTCCAGTAAAATCAAAATCCACTACAAACATTAATTTCTGAAGCTACTCCCCTGAACAACTACTGTTTTTGTTATATTCACAGCAGGGAATGATTACAGTATTGACTAGCTAATATTCCAAAATGGAGAGAAAACTCTAGAAATGCAGTGAGTATTTTCCAATGGATGGTGGTAGTGCACCTATTAATTGGTGACTGCAGGCAGGGTAAATATACCAACGGTGGTGATACAGACTCAGTCCTTGTAGCTCAATGAGCTTCCACTCATCTGAGTGGTTAATCAGAACTTGTGTTAACCATTTAAAAGAGCCACTCCTTCCCGCATGTATAGGCCTTGGAATCTCACCCTAGTACTCTTTAACATGCATGACGAGACACACAAAATGCAAACAGTCAGTAGCTTCTCAAATAGCAGAACCCAGTGTGACCTCCAAGTACAATACCAGCCCCTCCCCCTGCCTTTGTCACTTCTTGCAGTAGTGTCGTTGTTGTCCTGTGATAGACTGTTTGTAGCTGTGGCAAGCCTTTCTCTAGAATTCCAACTGAGGTTCCACTCGATTGGTTCCCATGGACATTTTGGTTTAAGGATAGAGCTAGGATCTGAGGTGGCAATGGAACCACTTTCAAATTCATTCATAAAAGAGGTATTGGCAGACAATGAGAAGAGTCATCAACATGGTAACTATTGTTCTAATGCTGTCTACTCAGACAGCCCTCTCTTGATATGCATTTGTTTGACTTTCCAAGTTGGAGGTTAATGGCATACGTGACATCTTTCTTAAACTAACAATAGGTTTGTGATATGCCAAACAAGTATCGATTCACAAAAGTACCTCAAACAAGTTTACTGGCCAGTTCACTGGCTCAATGCGGATGGTGACTTAACATGGAAAGCTGCACCACAACTGTGTAAAGAATTCGTAAATGAAGGCATGTACACAAAAATCTCAAATATTGAAATATATTTTCACTATCTTATTGATGAAGTTTTTTGTTAGAAGTTCCTCTGTCATTCTGTTAACAATATTCAGAGGTCACATTGTGCCCAAATACTATGCTAGAACCATCAACACTATCTCTTCACTTACAGTCAAACTCTTCAACAGCTCAATGGCATAATTCAAGTCCATTGACGGTTCAATATGACAGGGAAGGGTGGGACTATATCAGTCAAACCAGTATACAAAGGGATGATTATGGGACCAAGATCACCTTAGGGGGGGGGGGGGGCACATGTGGGCAACGTTAGTGTGTCCCACAGAGCACATGCGGTCCAGGTAAAATTTTCTGCGGCCTAAAGGTTTTCAAAACCCTGTTAATGCAGGCTGTGGGTACAATGTCTTTACCCACACTTAAACCAATTGAAAGAGTATTTTTCATACAATGGCTCAAAGGAAAACATAAAATATATTTTGGGAGTTTGTAATGAAGGTAATAATTAGATGCCCCCATATCTTCTTGTCTTATTCCTCTACTTTTCAATCTCCTTCCCAACCCACAAACACCTACCATTCAATAAATGCAACCAAGTATGAGAACAATTCTGTTATAATTAAAGAAACATGTTACAATGGTCTGTGGTTTTGTCCCCACCCTCCTCCTCCCATTCCCAACAATATTTAACCACCACTAGCCTTCAGCCATTCATTCTTCTCCTATACTTTCTCATACATAAATAAACAAGTAGTCCACTGTTTTATAAACAAGTTCACAAACCCAATATAATAAGCCTACTGTAGAGTAAGTTAAACTCAGCTTCAATCATTAAGACTCACGACTGTGTTGTTTTTGTATATTCTGTTTCTTGAGTCTATATTGAGCACTGGCTGGAAAATCCCTAATTGCCAAACATTTTATTTATTTTCAAACTGTTCATTTTCCACAATAGCTCCCTCATTTATCATAATAATAATAAATTACATTTATATAGCGCTTAATACAGTGTTTCAAAGCGCTTTACAAAGTAGGAAAGAGACAAAGGAAACCAAGGGGAAAAAAAAAAAAACTATAGGAATCAAACAGACATGTTTCAAGTTGTCTCTTGAAAATACAAAGGGAAGGAGAGTCACAAACGTGAAATGGGAGTTTGTTCCAAAGAGAAGGCACAGGGACAGAAAAGGCACGATCGCCATAACGAGTGAGGGTACGTGGACCAGGAGTAAATTGCAAATGCGCATGATATAGGAAGAGCGAAGCGTAACTGTAGTTCACCGAAGCAAATTCCTCATTAAAGATGGTTATGCTCATTAATTTTATTCTTTTAGTTATTTTATTTATTTTTTAATACCTTTTTATGTTTGTCTATACAGTTTCTCTATTCGGATAGTTTGTTTCTAGTCTTTTAATGGTATCTAAACAGCAATATTGACTCTCAACAAATGTCAATGCATTATCAAAGATTTCAATGTACCTACAGACAACTTTCCGATAAATTTTATTATGAAAACTAGATATTTTACCTACCATGTTGCTTATTCACCTCATACTAAAAGAGCATCTTAAATACGTCCTGCATGAATGCAAAATGACACATATACTCTATAATTTCTTCTAAATAATTTTATAAAAGCTTGACAGTGAAAAGACAATTTCATAAATTGTAAAGAGTCAAAAGTTTAAATCTTTCAGTGCATTATAAACTTTAAAATGATCGCTGTTTCTCAGAAGATAAAAAAAAGAAAATGTGTTAGTTTCTGTGTACAATTTAGAGATTAAACATTTTAATGCCATCATTTTGTTTCCTTTCAATGTGATATCAAACAATTTCAGCTGTAATAACTAATATGTTTACTCAGTGTTTAATATGTTTAATATGGATACAGCTAGACAGACTGAGAATGCAATGAATTTACGTTATATATCATAATATATATATAACAGGTGCAAAACCCAAAGTGCAACTTAGAGAAATACTTTTGTTTTAATTTCCCTAGCCAGTTCACTGTCATTTTCAAAGATAATTACGCACAGACAGCTATACATTGTCTGCTATGGATTTGTGATATACGGGTCATTCCATTATGCATAAGGAGTCCAATTTGTGTCAAGCTTGGTGACCCAATTATACGTTAATCAAAAGGGCATTACATCCCAATTATCGTATGTTTTATTATTTAGACCAGAGAGAAAAATTGTCTAAGCAGAGCAGATCGTTCCTAGCAGAGTAAGCATGGCAAACATACACAGGCATGTTCGTGAACACATTCACAACGCACTATAGTATAAATAAACTTCCCAAATGTACGTTATATCAATTTGGTAAAGGCAACGAGGGATGGGGTTGTCAGCTAGGTGAGAGGGGGAGGGAAGAAAGGGGCAAATTGTGGAACTATCCGTAGATTGCAGAAAGGGAACCCGTTTTACATCTAAGGTCCCCCTCCAGGAACAACAAGGGGCAAACTAGATGAGGATAATTGAACAAATGTTTTACCCCCCTGATTGAAGTGACAAATAACCATGATGAATTCAAAGTTCAGTGGCGTCATCCAAAAGTGAATATTCATAATTATCAATGGAGGACAAATTTATGAATATTTCCACCATTACATCTACATTTTTAATAATTGTGACACATATAACAGTTGGATGTTCAATTAATGCAAAGTCATTGTTGCCATGGTGTTTATTTACTTTAGAACTACTATTGCTGCCATGGAGACTAAGCAACTCCAAAGCAAGCCAAATGTTGTTCTGCAATGTTATTACAGAAATGCTTGAAATATCTGAGAGTGTAATTCTTAAAGGAAACAAACTAGTTTGCTTGATCCAGCCCAAGATTACTGCGATCTCACAAAATGTTAACACATAGGAACAAATCCACGAACAATTGCGATAGAAAATGGATTTAAAAGAAGGTTAGCAGTTTGTTGATCCTTCTCAGACAATTCAGAGTCACAGGATAGCCCATGCAAATTCATAACCTGCTAACCTTGGTTTCTATGGTGATGGACTCTGCAGACTTTCACAAGTCTGGGTGGATGAGAGAAACTGTTTGTGGAAATAACAGTTGAGAACGGCAAAGTGGAGAAAATGAGGGCAAACAAATGGTTCAGATCAGCAAATCTGAAATTTGTGGAAATAATTGTTTTTGCAACTTGAAAGTTTGATGGCAGTCCTGAATTGTAGAAGCCAGACTGCAGGCATGTCCTACAGTTTATTATGTATTTCACCCCATTGAATACACTGTAAGCAGCACTTGACAGATGTACATCAATGTATCTCTTGTACCACTAGATTTCAAATTGGATTGATAGAGAAGTGGTAAGGAAAAGAAACAACGAATAACCCCACTCTCAGAACTCTACAGGTGTTTATACCTGGTCATTATGGTTATCAAATATAAACTGCTAAAATACCCCTTGAATAAGCTGTGTATAGTCCTGAACTGGGCACAGAGGTCTCTGTTTTAATTCTTACACTGTAATCTCCCTTTACTCTGTTCCCCAAAGCAGGGATAACTTGCCCACAGCTGTTAATCCCATGACCAGTGTTTGGTAATCCCACCTCTAAGCTTTGGTGGGACTGACAACTATGCATAGCTAATCAGGCCTCAAATTTCCCGACGGCCACGACGGCCATGGCCGACGGTGCCCTTCCAAATGGCCTTGGTGCCTTTAAGAAATCTGACGTTTTTACAGCCAAAATGGCCTGCCCTTTTTCTCCGATGGCCGCGGTGTCCTTTTTGAGATCAAAATTATATATTATGTCAATGATAACAGCATTGTTACGAATGCAACAGCATTGTTACGAACCAAGATTCGTGGTATTTTCTGTTCCGTCCGTTTGTCAACAAAGGCCAATCAGAGTTCATGTTTACCCCCGCGGGCAAAGACCACGCCCATCCACCACATTTTTTTGAGAAACAAACCCCAAGTTCACCTTGACAACTAGGTCAACGGAAAACATAACAAAACACATTTTTGAATGAACATCTTTCAATATTTCTTTCAAAAAAAAAAACTTCTTCTGACAAGAACCAAATTTCTTCCCAATCCTACAGATAATAGAATTCGTTTGAAAATAAATATATCATAACAATCAACCGCAAGGTACAGTGTTTACAACACTCCATTACAGAGATTTTCATGCTAAAAATAGACAATGATGCTTTTCAAAATTCCTGTGATTTGATTGGCTAATAGTCCTTATCCATTGTCTGAAAACATCTTTCCACCTGTACTGCTCAATAAACACGTAGTTGTTTAACAATAATCACTTGCAACGTTACTTTTCCCTGTGTAGAGATAACAAAGTTTGTTGTATAGGCTATCATATGTGTGCACTCAAATATCATAACGTTAGGCCTTGCTGCATACCGTCCTACGTAACTTTTGACAACAATCACTCCTGGTACGAAGATGCACTTGAATTGTTTCTGAAACTATCACGTAATATTTTAATAATTGTTATGATCAGAAAATGTTATGAGTTGGGACAATCTATGAGTTGTGTGGGAAGCTACGTCTCTGATCCAGAATAGGATATTACATCTCACAGTATGTTTCTTCTCTCTGCATTGATAGTTGTTAATGTAAAATGTGCATTCACACCACAGTAGTTTTGGTTGCAATTTTTTTCGTGGTAATTGACCACATGCTTCAGTAAATTTTTTTGGTTCAACGTTCGTGTGTAAACTACTGTGAATCGTCAAAAGTAGACATTGAAGTTTGATTTTTTTTAAATCCACATTGTGTAAAAAGCTATTCACATAGGCCTACTGTAACTTTGATGATTGTTTGCAAAGAGCCTAGCCCAGGATAAATGTTGGATCAGGTTTTGAGGATTTGCGCAAGTGTAGTTGAAAATGAAGTTCGAACCAGGTTTGTGTACAGGCAATGGTACAGTGAACTGTGTGGGTTATAGCGAGAGATATGCACAATGTAGTTACAGGGATTTTTGAAGATTTGGTTGTTGGAATTGCTGCATGCAAGGTCAAATCATGGAGCTGGTACTACGGAGTTGGCGAGTAGGGAAGTACAAGGGCGGACCATAGAGCTATAAACAGAGTTTATAGCTCCGTGGGCGGACGAAGAGGAGGGGGTGGGGGAAAACATTGGTTGAAACGGCAGGGTGGGCGAAAGAAGTGGTTGGCTGGGCCGCGCCCCTGTCAAACAGCAAACTTAGGCACTGAGCCATCTGCCCTATCTATTGTGTATCCCATTCACTAAGTAAAGGCAGTAACACGATCACATCTTTACAACTTAACTAGTAAAAGTAGTTCATGAAATAAACGCAATTGGTGTTTGATCGGGCGCAAGCTTTTTTTAACGTGACACAAACTTTTTGGGAGGCTTGGTGTCCCTGAGACACAAACTTTTTTCTCTAGAAACATTATTAGATAAATGGCACACGGCGGCAGCCAGAACAGGGAGTGTTTTGTGTGTAAATAAAATTTCCCCACGAAAAAAAGAACAGGAAAATAAATGAACATGCTGCATGATCACATGCACAGAGTGTGTCAGTTGGACTTAACTTGCTGTTTTTTGAATAATTTTCAGCATCAATAAACAAGTTTAAAAGAACTTACTGTTGTTAGTTACATTTTCAGCATTAACCCTATAAGCATAACCACCCCTATAGCAACCCATCAAACTCACAAAGGAATTTTTGGTTGAATGTTATTTTGTTCAATTAGAGTTGGCATGGATTGAGGACTACTCCAGTAAACTGATATTTACAGTTAACATGATCGAGATAACCCCTCATAATCAGAGTCTGTCCATAAATTTTTGAGTTGAATTACCATAACGATGGTTGATTCTGCTTAGGGTGAGGAAATTTGAATAAGAGTAGGGGTATTTTATTGACAAAAAGAAAAGCAAAGTGAGAGACACCACCTTCTACTGTTCTGCTTCATTAAAACAGCCGCCAGGACCTGGGACAGATATTGTTTCATGATGTTCATTCTTTTTGGCCTTGTTGCCCTTCATAAGGATGCAAGTTGGCCTTGGTGCCTTACCTCATGGCCTTGGTGCCCTTTGAAATTTTGCCCCATTCAAGGCCAAAGTGGCCTTGCCCTAAAAATTGTGAAATTTGAGGCCTGCACCTAGCATACACTAAGGATCAAGTCTCTCATTTACATCAGTTGGATTGTTCAATTTATCTAGGGGTACTTTACAGAAAAAAAAGCTTGTCGTTTTCAAATTATTTTGACACTTCACATCCCTTACAAATGAATGGAATAATGCGACGGATTGGAGAATTGATGCGACTGTATGACAACTATACTACGTAACTTTAGCAGGCAAAATATTTCATGTTTCTTTGTGGCAATCCAATTTATCATTCAAATATTAATGCATGTCAGGGGGACTTGATAAAATTGCACAGGAACGTAGGTCATCTAGGCCTACCATCAGAAGTTAAGGCTCAATGACTCTATTGGTATTAGTGTAACAAGCCTTGGGTTTACTGTGACTTTGTGAGATGACAAATTCATGAGGAAAAT
>JAIPMN010011255.1:0-17938 GCA_020650975.1 Apostichopus californicus
CAAACCCACTAGTTTGAATTCAACCAATCAGAGATGCAGGTTTAGTTATGAGCCGTTGCTAAAAATAGATTCAAGACTTTGCATTGGTACAACCAGGGAGTTGTTATGGAACTCCCTGGTACAACTGCCATATAGACTGTACACAAAACATGCATGGTGTTGTATTACGTATAGGCATATTGGTCAATGACGTTCGTAGTGTTTAAATATTCATATTATGGGCGAGGTTTATTGGGATCCCAACGGAAAATATCTTGGAGAAAAACAAAGTTGAAAGTTGCAAATTTCTCGACTTTTATGCCACCATTTGAAGTAAGATTTAAATAGATAAGCTAGGTATGTATGTCGTTATGGCATAGTAGAGTCAGTGAGGTTGAGAAAAATCATAGGAAAGGATGCAAAATGCTGCTTTAAGACTCCTCAATCACCAAAACTCAAAGTCAGCATCATACGTTTTTCCATTGCTTCATCAATTTCTGGCAACTTGCTCAATCCTGCAGTATTTACAATTGAACAATTCAGATCGCTTTGATTTCTTTATCAGAAATTGAAAAAATTACCAAGTGAGTAAGAACATTTGATTCTAAAGTTTCAGAGCCCAGTTATATCATAGATCTGACAAAAGTAGCAGCTTTTCAAAATGTTTAACCATCAATTCTGCCGTTGTTTGAAAACTTACTTGAAAACTATGAGATAAGATTATGAACTGTATTAATGTATTTGATCTGTATATACTGTGTTCATCCAATAAACACAAAAAGCAGCTTTGAGTCAGAGCTACTTGAAACATAACTGGCTGAGCTCTGAACACAAACAATTAAGTTTAAAGAACACATTCCATACTCTATTAATTGGATTTATCGTCAACTCTTTTCAAGACTATTCACTGATTGATTTGTAAGTGAAACCATCAGGCACTATTTATCACTCGAAACTTGAGATTCACAACCATCTGGTTAATCAAAATTGTCCTTTAATATTTCCCAAGGAAGAAGGCCATGTTGATTACATGGTGATGTATCCCATCATGTAATATTCTATCTAGTGGGCAATGGAATGACTCATGTCAGGCTTGAGTAAATGATAATTTCATCCTCTGGTAAGTTCATTTCTACAGATTTGAATCATTGGTGCCATTAAATTGGTGGCACTGTATCAATTTTTTTCAGTACTTCCATTAATGAGACAATGCAACTGATAGACTAGTGTAATATTGAAAAGACACACTGGTTGATATTAAGAGAGGGAATCTTGGAATATAATGAATAAACCATTTAAGGAAGAAGAGATTCTGACAAACAACAATATCAATGGTAACATACTAGATCTGAATCCTTTTGTCTGTTTATGATTATTTATCCAGAGTTGCCACAAATGAAATGAAGTTAAAATCTACATTAGCAAAGTGGTAGGGAATCAATAATACATTGCAACTTCTAATTTGTCCCATCCCCAAAGTATTAGTTTTACCTACCCACACATGTACAGTCATTTATATTCCAATTAATTTATCAAGCTATATACTGACTTTTTCAAAACAGAATTAACATATTACACCAGACAGAATACCATAAACACTGCATATAAACAAAATCATGAAAAAGCAATCTGTGTAGAATAATAAATGTCAAGTAGCAACATATTCAGTGAACTGATTTGGTTCTTTCCACTTAATAGCAGAGGAACACAACAATCATACTTTTGTCATGACAGTATATAGTAGTTCTAATATGCAATAGTGTTTGAATAATTGCGATCAACCAATACTCAGGCTATCATAAATTGTCAAGTATGTGGTCAACAGACAGTTGGCAATTCCAATCAATAGATGTACATAGTAAAATGTAACCAAGATTAGACATTCCCCTTATCATTGTACATGTCTTGTATGCAAACGTACACAAACTTATGCCCTCAGTGCAAGGCTGCTCGTTATACACTGCACATAACTCAAAAAACCAGAATGCAAAAATGCATTTGTGGTTTTGATGATGTAACATGAGCAGGTTTCTTCATGAATCTGACAAAATTTATGGTGAGGGTGTACATGTTTACAAAGGTTTCATGATTTGACCCCTGATTAAGCTTGCACGGTTTCGTGAAAACCCAAAACCGGTTATTAACTAGCCTAAAAACCGAATCTGGCTCAAAAACCGGGTTTTTTCCCCTCCCGAATTTCATTGAAAACATCCAAATCTCTGACGGAGGTGTCGCGATCGCTAAGATGCATATTTTTGAAGCTTTACCAACAGCGGTCCAAGTCTAGTTCGTTCGCAGTAAAGGGTTTAAAATAAGGAGTTACTGTCTTCATGACTCTCCTTTTTATTACCCAGGTTAACTTAACTGAAGTAAAAATGTCGAAAGAAATGTTTTAGTGAAATGTTTTCTTAAAGTTTTTACATCAGTACACGTATCGTTTGTCTTGTTTGTCTTCACGAAGTTCAAGTTCGTGTTCAGAAAAAAAATTTCCGATCACCCGATGGTCTCGTCAGCTAGAAAACTACTCTGATAATGACAGTACAAGTAAACATTTACCTACAATCGTCTAATAATTTCTGTTAACAAAGGAAGGGGTTACTCGGTCCGTTGCTCACTTTTTAACCTGCTAATGATGATAAAATAGAATTCGTTGGTTAACACACAAAAAATTTGCCCCAGATGGAGAATCTTCCTAAACGTAGATGTTAATGTAATACCCCCGCCCGAGAAACTAAAATAAATTGCTCTACCCCCAAATTCACGCTATTAAGATGTTATATTTTCGGAGATTAGGGCTGAGCGTAACCCCATTATGACCAATTGGAGATCGTAAAAAAAATTGCTTCACAATATGATTTGTCTGATAAACAGTAGCAGCGGGAATATCCTCAAGTTCGCATGGATTATCTGGGTCGGTATTTTAATCCTGTACTACTTTTACTTATTTATTTTACTCCCAAGTTTTTCTTAATATACCTGGTATTTTCGGTATATATTCGTTTATGACAGATTTCAATACCGTTGATATCGGTATGAATGGTATACCTGGTATATCGATATACCGGAGCACCCTAATGCCAGCAAGATCATAATGTTTACAGAGAATTCAGCATCGTCACCAAAAAGGACTAATTATACATATTATTAACCTTATGCAAATAGCACAAAGAATCTACAAAGTTCCTTACCTAGGAAAACACATGTGACCTAGCTATGCAGTGTAGATAACTGCCTCTAGTAGGCATAGTTCGTATACAGTAGCATACCTGGATAAACAATACATGGAACAACAGGAAGCAGATACATATATGGCAGTTTATTTCTAAAGAGAGTGCTAGCGATGTTCATTGTAATAGCAAGCAGCACAATATCCAATATTGGTAGGTCCTGTTGGAAGAAGAAACCCTACAAGCATCTTCTCACAAGTAAAGAATTTTTCCAAGGTAGCTAAAACAGGAAATCAAAGTTCACACTTGAACAACACTTGAGGTATAAAAGAGTTAAAGAATGAAGCTACATTAATACTGGTTGTGAAAAACAGTAAGAAGAGTTCTACAAACAATGGTTGACATCTGATAACTTCCTGTGTGTTGTTGTGGACTACAGATCCCATTTCAAACATCATGTACATAAACATGCTCACACATGCAAGTTATTGTCAAACACATAAACACATGCAACAAATGTATTCATAGGTGAACAGTGCAGTACAAACAAGTACTACAAATTGAAAAATAAGCACTGTTGTTTCATCTTGACAAAAACGTGATGAACATTAGTAAGTCGTCTCCAGTATGCTTACTAAAAAGGAACTTGGGCATATCGAGCCTGTATAAAATATCAGTTTACATGTATCAATAATTCAATATGGTCAAATCTTTCGGTGCTTCATCAAATTTTGTTTACATTCTATATATTTTTGGAAATAGTGGATAAAAGATGTGAATGAAACTATTGATGTACAGTAAGTTATTTAGATCCTGTTTGAAGAATGAAAACAGAAACAATCTTCTTACATTTTAACCAGTAGCAAATTTACTTTGTAACATTTTTTCAAACATGATGATATCGCGATAATCAGCAATATGCATTGTGTGAGTTGCAAGCATAATTTCTCTGCACTATCTGATAAATTGCAAGTAACTTTGTGAGAACCCTGAGGCTGGCATTCATCAATGAAGTGGACAATGGCTTGATCAATTAGAAACTTGATTTGCTCCTAAATTGTAGTGACTCACAAAATCATGGAATCAGAAGAGCCTGCTGAGCATTGTCTACAGTCTACACTATGGGACTATACCTAATGCCCCATTCACAAGCAGGGCCTGCAGGTATGCCCAGCACTGAGCCAAGCTTAGACTATTTACACAGACTAATAGTCCTTTCATCTGAGATTTTTGACAGCACTTTCCCCTTAAAGCATGACCTGTCAAGAACCAAGTCATTTAGTCACTTCAATTTCATTCAGACCAGTGACACATTACAAAGAGCCAATCCCATTAATCAAGGTCACCATCAAGCATAATTGAACAACAGAAACATGGCAAGTGTGTCTGGCACCTCTGACAATAGGCTTCTAGCCAGCTTACTTGTAATGATCTAGCCACATATATTGATTTTCTTCTATCAACAATCAGCATAGAGTCTCTGGTGTAACAGAGGGGTGACAAATCTTGGATTTCTCACTCTGATCTTGAAATCTAATAGTTGAGGGCAAATTGAATAGGGCACCTACTTAATCACTACCCTAGGGATCTGAAGAAAGTATACTGGGGAACCCTAAGTTCTCTATCTGATTGAAAAGAACAAATAGGAGCATTGGTGAGTCACAGATGTGTCAGCTAAACTAACTCCCTTCCAAGGATTAATGTGTCTGCAAAACCGTAACTGTATCCCACAAGACCCACATCAAGGAGGCCTTTTTCTCTTCTTTTTCAAATCCCTGCATTCTGTAGAACACTCCTTTTTTTTTTTTAAATCTTAAACAGCAATACAACATAAATTTAAAAACTTCAAATTTTTAAAAACACTTCATTGTACACTCAAGGTGATAATACTGTCCCTAACCTTAATGGCCAACTATTAAGCCCTAACTGTACGCTAACTAAATATGAAACCAATCCAGCACCAGTTTTTGTCTAAAATCAGACCATAAAAATGAAAGGGTTTCAGAGACAATAGTTCTGACACCATAAAATAGCACAAGGGGAGGGAAGCTTCATACTCTTGGGACACATTAGCAAGTAAAATTCTTTTACCTTTTGACCTCCAAATCTACTACTGAAACTAACCATCCTACCACACCCACCACACTCAATGATGAACCTCAATGCATTATGTATGACTGGGAACCTGAGTGGACTGAGAAAGGAAGCTGCAAATAATGGTTACTCTGGTTACATGTTTTACAGTCATACAAGGTACTTCAACAATTTGGAAAACAAAAATGGAAATTGTTATGATATACAGATGGAACAATAAGAATATATGCAGATATTGCATATGTGTTATGTTAACTTATTAGATGTCTTACATGCATACCCTGCTACGATTTGATCTCACATTCCTTTTATAAGACACTAAGTGAGTGTACTATACAACTAATTAGTGAAAGAAGTTCTACCTAATAATATTTATTTAAATGAATGACAACATGTCAAATGCATGTATTCATATGCCAGTACTGAATAGAGGTAAAATAATTATAATGTTAATATTCAAGGTGGTAGTTACCAAATAAATGTACATTGTCCCACTAGCTTACACTAAATAAGTACTTTAAAGTACAAGGCAAACCTGTGGAGTTGTGAATATTCAGAAAGTATTGACAGCAAGAATAATATGTAAACCCCAAGTTTACAATCTTATCAAGATGTGGCTTATTAACTTTGTGTTGTTTTAATGAGTAAAACATTATTGAAAGGGATAAATTTAACTATTTGCTTTGGTTTTTAGTTTGGATACACACTATATGAATTTATGCAATTTTGTAATTCCTCACTAATTTTATCCATTAAAACCACTGCACAGAACATTGATGGTAGAAAACAGCTTGACAAAAAGGGCAAATTTGAATACATAATATAAAACACAAAAGATAGCAATGTGTAACTACTAGGAGCCTAGAGGAGTATATTGCTCCTTTGCATTATCACCATCCTTAGTAAAGGCTTATACTGTTCAAAGGCCTTACCGGCTTTGACAAGAGGCCTACATAGACCTACTTATAAGGCTCAAAAAGCCATGATGACCCTTAGTGCTATGCACCAAGTTGCACCTGCCAGAAAAAGACCTAACTTTAGGCCTACCTGTTAGTCTTAGTCTTGATGAATCTATATCAGTCTAAGCTGTTGAGAAGTCATTTCAAGCTAGGCCAGGGTATAGCTTAGTTTAGTTTTAACTAAACTAAACTAAAGTAAGCTATAGCCTGGCTTTACTTGAAATGATTTCTCACAATATCTGTTTATTTTGACACATTACAAAACAAAGGGCCATACAGGAATAACTAATACTAACACTTGCCTAAGTAAACATAAAGATTAACATTGCTTATAGTCTTGAGTACCCCTATGTTTGACGAGGTCAAGTAAAGACTGGTTTAACTAATACTAGTAATAGGCATGCATTTTTCATGTGTAGTTCCTCATAAATGCAATTATCTCAAAATATTTATTCTTCTGTGCCTACGCAACGTACAATTGAGCAAAATTTGACCACAAAATGGCTGCCGTGTCAAGTTCTTTCATACCCCGAATTGGACACGCTTGTCAAAAAGCTAACTGTAAGTTTTGTTTAAGTATACATCCATTGAATCTGGATGCTGTTTGCTATGCTCTGACTGAGCCTCTAAGCTCAGACAGGTCAGGTCCCAGAGAGTAGTGGTATCTTGTTGAGGTAATTTGGGTTATTTTTAGGGAGTAAAATTTCCAAATGGCAAAAATACGTGCTAAACTGGGGCAGGGGGTGGGGGGTTAAAAGCTTTAAAATAACACAATATGATCAGCACATACCAGAAAGGGATTCAAACTCATAAAATATGTAACACTGCTTCACTGCAAAAAGTTTCGGTTGTCTGCTGTATCGTTGCTAGTAAAAAATTTAAGGTTAGTCAAAATATGAAGCCTTTACTATATATACTACTAACTGTTACTACGAAGTAGGAGTAACTAGCACTAACTTAGGCCTACCAAAGTAACACACAAAATCTATAGATCAGGGTTCATGTTAGGCTCTCCAGTATACTTTAAAATCAGAGGTAACGTACATCTAGCAATAGCATGCATACAATCCTACCTAGCCTAGCTTTATCCGACCGTAAAACCGGTTGAATATCATTGTCGGTTGCCAGTTGATGCAAATGGTAACCGATTTGTTGAAATGCTTTCCTGTTTAAATTATAGTATTGTTTTATGAAAGTCCCGCCTACCTTTCTGTGGTAATAAGATGAAAATCGTGGCAATTGCCACGCAATATCGGTGCATATTGTTCTACAAGAAGCCTTCGATGACGATCTACAAAACTTAATACAAATGGTGGCGTTCTACTGCCTGTGCTGTAACTAACTGCAGGCGAATCGAACTAAAGGCTGAAATCAGCTGCATTAGACAGAATCAATGAAACTGTCAAATTAAGCCCGTGAAATATAACTTTACACAAAAGTAAAAGAAAAATTGTATCCGTTTCCTCAACACATGAAGCAAATAATGAAATCATGAAATTTGAGAAAAGAATTACGGCTTCCTGGAATTCTCAGTCAAAATTTTTACAAACATTAAAATTAGTCGTACGTTTGACAGTACCACTTGTCAACGTATGAGAATAGCTAGCGAATATCGACAAATGATTGAAACTGTGAAGCACATGTAAGCGACGTTGTGCTGTGCGCGCGCAGCGCGGTTAGGTCTGAGCTAGCGCTATCAAGCACAAGCACACAGCAATCTACAACTAAGGGCGGACGGTATATATATTTGCATATAATGCCGCATCCTGAAAATGTCTCAAATGGTGTTATCCATGTGGTTAAAAAGATACTGATCATTGGAATTCAGTTCACTAATGTGAATTCCTGTTAGCAAGCTGAAATCTGCAGCTGACTGGTTATAAACATATGAAGTGAAGAGAAAACGAAAATATAATTTAGCTGTGACCGCGCCCATTACAAACAAACCGCGCCTCCAATTTCTACCAGCATACTTCATCCAGCCCCGCCCATACCGACGTCTTCCATCAGCAGTTATTGGAATCTTTCTCCTCAGCTCTTCGAACGCGAGACGAAGCAAACTCTTCACTGTCGGGGACCGAAAACAATGACGGTGAAAATATAGGTTGAACTACCTGGTATTTTCCCTGTACATCCATCAAAGGTATACCACTTATTTCTCAGTCGATCGCGAAGTCAAATTGACAACTTCTCAAGGGAAAGCGGACGCGAAGACAACTTGTTATCAGTAAGGTTTTCTTCGGGTATCGTCGTAACCACCCTCCAACTTAAGATTGCCAAAGTTAGTTACAAACTTACAGTGACTTGGATTTGGAAGAGGGGGGAAATATTCTACTGATCACATCAAGGGCCGGTCTGGACGGAGCGTAGGTTGGTCAGTGCAATCGTAATTCATTTATAAAGGCCCTAATGTCAGTAACGAACCTTGTCTAAAATATAATCACAGTTATGGGACGGGTGTACATGGCTAGGCTTCTTAATAATACTGTAATTTGTAAACGTTACACCTTATTATAACTTTCAGGCCTATGTTTAATTACCAGTGCTAGCGGTGCATGTAACTCATACGCACGAGTGACCGAGTTATAGTATAGGACTGTAGTGTAATGTATTGTACTGCAGTAACACTTTGGTCGTAAGTTTGTGCTTAGCTAAGCCAGCCATAGTAATCGGTCAGTTGTTCCATAATCAGAACGGTTACCTATTTCTGTTGATATTATTGAGGAAAAAAATGTTACAGGGAAAGGTGTTCTAAGGTTCAAGCAAGTTGGCAATACTAAATTTAATATGATCAGGGAAACAGGGACAGTGGAAAGGTTACTCAAGTAAATATTTTAGTTTAACAAATAGCTATATAATTCTTTTTTGGATGCATCAAAAGTTGTTTTATTTTCAGTAACAGATGTTGAGTTAATTCATATTAATCTCCGTCTGAAAATTGTGTCAAGTATTTTCAGTCTTCTGTTTGTTGGCTAAGCCTTTGTGAATATTTTCAATTTCAAATAATAATTGGTTCAGATATTCCTTAGATGTGACTGCATTATGCCAAATTTAGATTCTGCTGATATTAACAGAATCATGCTTTCATTTCACTGTAAATACTACTCCAACGTCCATGTCTTTTATTGTTTTAGAAGTTTTATAATATTGAAAAATGAGTATACCTTAATGACGTAAATGGACCTTTGATTCCATGCCACAGGCAAAAGAAATCTATGCAATGCTGATGGTGAGTGTGTGTGTGTGTCATCCATGAATCCATGATGAGTAAAATTGTAGTGGTCAAAGGTCATCAAGGTCAACAGAGGTTAAAGTCTGAAATCCTTTTAAACACAAATGAGTAAAAAATCTCATTTAAACTTCACACTTGGTATATAAACCCCTTTAGTGAGCATAACAGCCCTCTTAAAATTGGTGGGAGTCAAGTTCATATGAGGACACATGTCAAAGTCTGAAAACTTTGTAAATATGTGGAAGAAATCCAGTCTGAAGTAAAGCTTTGCATGCAGATCCACCTTAGTGATTGAAGAACTCAATTGTTTCTTCAAGGTCAAAGGTCACTTGAGGTCAACATACTTCAAAGTCTGAAAACTGTTGCATAATAACTCAGTTACTTCAGCTTTGTTAAAGGTTTATGGACACCTATGAACAACATTGTCCTCATCACTCTAATAGGCATTAGAAATCATGAAAATAGCTGCAATTCCCACTAAAATCCATCAAAGAATGACCATTTTACAAGTCTTTTCTTCTTAATTCTAGGAAATGAGAAGAGTTTTTTGAAAATTTCAACAGATTTTGAATGAGATTATCCACACAACAAATGTACTGAATATGGGGCAAATTGGCTAGGTGTCCATAGTACTTCAAACCTTATACTTAGTGTGAAGATCTCCTTTTGTCAGCACATCAACACTGTAGGAATTGGTGGAGGTCGTTACAGTAGGCCTAGCTGCCTATTTATGACTGCGACATGTTTTACTTTGTTCAACACTTACTTTTAGTGGAAAAAGGTTAGATGTCATACTGCACAGAAACATAATTTTACAATGTGCAATTACTTAGCACCATGTATCTGCCTAGTGGAGTGGGGAGTGAAATTTGGTGAGGTTTTTTTTAGTCACGGCCGCCAAATAGCAAGTACTTTTAAAAATATTTGTTGAGGCTGGAAAACCTTGAAAATATGATTTCTCATGGTAGAAATCATGAATACCTTTCAAACATGGTATATGGATTTGCCATATATGATTACAAGAATCCTGTTGTTTGTAAGGTCAAATCTCACTTGAGGTCACCAGAGGTCAAACTCTGAAAATCATTCTTCATGATATCTAAGGATGGGAGTCGTGGATACTTCTCTTACTTGGTGCACTGGATGCATAACATTGAGTGTAATACCCCTATAGTTTATGGTGGAGGTGAAGTATTGCCAAGTACAGTAGACTGACCTAGTTGTGTTTATCATGCCATAATGTAATTATATTAAAATGGTGGTTCGGGCCATTTCTATTGTACAGCTAGTTCTGGTTACTAACAAGCAGAAGCCTATTGCAATGGAGTCATCGAAACCTCAATGCATTTTGCATTCTGGTTTCATTTTATCACTAATACAGTAGGATTGTTTCTTGTAAATAAATAGATTTCTTTGCTGTGTAACTTCAAATAATTGGAATTGATATTTGTTCACTTATGGCTTCCAACAACCTTTTGTGCCCTTAACTGTCACTTAATTATCATCTCACAGGATAGGGTACACTTGATTCTCTTTTTATTGTGCTTTTACCAGAGTCAAGATAATACTTGATTCCCCAAGAGTTCAGGAATGAAAAAGTGTGATTACTCTGGTGCCATTTTGGTGAAATCTTTGTCAGTCATTTATAAAGTGGATGTGAGATTAGTATCTAATTTGTCAGTATCTATGAAGTCAATTGTTCCAGTTGTTGTGAAAGTTATAGTCTTTAACTGTAAATATGATTTTGAAATATAAGCATTCAATTGAATCATTCAAAACAACACATAAAAACTTCAAATATTCTCATATATTTATGAAATGTTGTCAAGCTGTTTAACCATTTGCTAGGAAAACTCTCAGTTTAGTTGCAATTCACTTTAAAGATTAACAGTTCTTCCTACAAATACTGTACATATAGATAACATGTTGAGTGATCACTTCACCAATTAGTTGACAGTGATGTTGTAGAAAATGGTCAAAATTACAAGAATTCATAGGAACTAATTATGTAGAGCCTTTGTGGTTCTGATGCTTTGGCAATGAACGGAACCTACGCAGTCAAGTTGGTGTAAGTGTGTGTGATGTCCTAGCTTGTAAACATGATATCTCAAGAAAGAAATATTTGATTGATGTCATACTTGGTATCTATATTGAGCAACTGTACATAATCAGGAATGAGACACTGGTGCTGTATCAATTGAAACTGTTGGTAATATGGTAGGGGCATCCTTCAAGGGAGGTGATATGTTGGGTACTTGGATGTGAATCATATTAGTATTACCTAGTGTTTGCACGGGTTATCCAAGTACCCAGGTACCCGCCCAACGCGATACTACCCGGTTACTAATTTATTACCCGAATCCTACGCAAAGTGTGATTTAAAAAAAGAATAATTTTGGCAAACTGACGGTTAGGCAGATTTCCTATTGACTTAGTGTGGTGTTAGGCTACCATGTGGTCGAAGATAACAGAAATAACGAAGGTACCCGCCCGACGCGATACTACCCGGTTCCTAATTTATTACCCGAATCCTACGCAAAGTGTGATTTAAAAAAAGAATGATTTTGGCAAACTGACGGTTAGGCAGATTTCCTATTGACTTAGTGTGGTGTTAGGCTACCATGTGGTCGAAGATAACAGAAATAACGAAGGTACCCGCCCGACGCGATACTACCCGGTTCCTAATTTATTACCCGAATCCTACGCAAAGTGTGATATTTTTTCTTTTTGGCAAACCGATGGTTAGGCAGATTTCCCATTGACTTAGTGTGGTGTTAGGCTACCATGTGGTCGAAGATAACAGAAATAATGAAGGTACCCGCCCGACGCGATACTACCCGGTTCCTAATTTATTACCCGAATCCTACGCAAAGTGTGATATTTTTTTTTTTTTGGCAAACCGATGGTTAGGCAGATTTCCCATTGACTTAGTGTGGTGTTAGGCTACCATGTGGTCGAAGATAACAGCAATAACGAAAGTATTCCATGGATATCTTATAACTGCGTCACAATTTCAGCTAATAAACAGATGGCTAGGCTGGATTACCCCATTGACTTTGTGTGGTGTTAGGCAACCATGTGGTCGAACGTAACAGCAATTATGAAAGTATTCCATGGATATCTTAAACTGCGTCACAACTTCAGCGAATAAACAGATGGTTATAGGCTTAGCTAGATTTCTCATTGACTTAGTGTGGTGTTAGGCTACCATGTGGAAGAAATGATTATTTATGCATTCGTTTATTTCATAGAAGGAAAGGCTGACAAGGAATTTTACGAGATGTTTATGGATTATAGACAGATCAACTAAAAAATAATAATCGCAAGTGGCTTTTTACTAATTGTTTATTCCTAATGCGATCAAATTGCGCGGATCGCGCAATCTCACGGCTAACGCGAACCCTGGGCCTGCATAATAGATAACTTAGTAGTAACAAAGTTTTGTTTAAGAGCTAAATTGGATATTTATATGGTCTGATCCAATAGACGTAGAGAGCAAGCATAAGCAGCGGCGGCAGTGCGATGTCAGTAGTAATTTAATTATATGAAGTTATTAACAAGTTAATGAAAGAAACAAAAGCAAATAGAAGTTAGGAAATGAGGAAGGTTTTATACAGTCAATAGATGATTCCTCTTGTTTTTGGTGCTTTTATTATGCATATTAATGAGGGGACTGGGCTAAATGTAAAAAGCTTCAAATTGCACTAACGAACGGTTTGTCCAGTATGCTTCATATGAGTGTAGGCGGGTTATGTCAATGGAATACGAAATAAGTAGTCAAAACTGTACTAGCATTAAGAGTGACTTTTGAGCTTTATCAGTTATCTCTGTTGTGGTATGGGGACCCATACAGAGAGCAGGACACATGCGAAATAAAACAAACAACTGAACAGCTGGATATTTTAAAATGTGTAATGTGCAAACCTATATATAATTCATGTACATTCAAATCTTGGGCCCAAGCAAATCATATATAGCATATGTACTTTATTAAACTGGCATCACACATTACCGGTACGTTTAATTAATTATTACTTGATGATTAAGTTAGGACTAAATTCTTTAATATTCGGTGGTCCTGCAGAGATTAATCCTATTTCAGTGGCTGAATGGATCCAACGTTGTCTTTAAGGTTCAGATTCATGAACAGCTCAAAGTATGGTTAAAGTATGCCTCTGTGGACTACATTGAAAGGGTTTTGGAAACCTCTCAGCCCACCAAAAGGTTCAGAATCTTTCAATCTTGAACTGATGGTTGTGATTATGTAGTGTTTAGTTCAAAGACTGCAAGATGTAGACATGTGCTTGGTGGACAATCTTGCCTGTGGTAGCTGAGATCAGTTTCTTCACTGCTCGGTAAGGATTTTAACATCTGTTGCTGTAATTGCTTGTTTATACTGCTCAAGATTTCGTCACATTCGTTCACACCACATACTAACAGGTTATCTTAAAGTTGAAAATTTCAGTTGCTAATCTATGCTCCAATGTGTTTTGGTCATGTAAACGTTTCGATACTAATGCATAGTTCTTTGGTAAATACAGCTTGCTTTTGTTAGAAACCTCTCCAATATTCTCAATTTCAAGCTGTATTCTTCAGATGCAGTTGAAGTATGTATATGGTGCATGACTTGCCTCAAGCTGTTTTCCTTAGCTTGCTTTCCTAGTAAGAGTTCAATTGTTGTCAAAATCTCTGCCCCTTGGCATTTCAGTTTTCAAAATGTTTTGGGCAGATTTGCTAAATAATCAGATTACTTGCAAGTTTCACATTTTTCGAAGAAGAAGCTTTTGGAACAGAAGTCAAAATGTCAGAATTGTGGATTATACTATATAAGTGGCAGGTGGTGACCTTTGAGAATGTGTTTTAAAGTTTTTAATATATTTGTAACTTTATGTAGTGGGGTTTTTGTCCACTGCAGTAGTAAACTATGTAATGGTAAACTATATAATACTAGACTGTCAAACCCAGAGCAAGGAACATGGTTTAAGCTAACAATATGAAAGTAACATTTTCAGCACATTTGTCAGTCACTAGTGGTCTTTAAAGACTGTTACTATTTTCAAATCAAGGTCAGAGTCATACAAGTAGATAGGCAGCATTACCTTTTTAAAACTTGTTGACATCTTCACAGAGAAGATCAGCTCCAGTGTTAAACTTGAATCCTTTATTTAACAACAGGTAAGCAAATGAGTAATTATTTGTTAGAAATTGAATTGGATTTTAACTGCATATTCTCAGGGGCACAAATGCCAAATTACTAGGCTGTCTCTGGTGACTTTAAACAATTTTCATTGCTCTAAACATATGACAGATTTACTACTTGTTTGAAGGCCACACCCCATAGGAATTGTCAAAACTGTGCATAGACTGATCAGGTATTTTGACTGATTATTTATCCAGTCCTGGTACATAAGTACTGTACTGTATGTGTACTTGTGATGAGCAATGAGAGATAAGCATACAGCCTGAGTTATCTGTTTGAAAGACCCAATACAACATAAGTCAGGTTCAAAAGCTAGGCCACACATGCAGATCTGCCAACATGTCTTTCAAAAAATGGGGACATTTACAATTTTCCATCCCCAAAAATGGAACATTAGGGAAAAAGTTGGGAGAATTGGGCAAATTCATAAAAACTTGACGAAAAACGTTTTGATGTTTTGCACATCATGGCTGCAATAATATAATACAAGTAGAAATGCTGTGGCAGTTAAAGGTGGCTGTTTGTGTAAAATACTTCAACTAGCCATTCACAGTCATATATCATTGATCTGTTCATATTTTACTCTTCCTTAACTTTCCAATTTTGAGTGATAGTATATATGAAATATAAGTTGATCAATAGTTACCTTCCATGTATTTACATGTTTCATTTTCGAATACATGTCACTATAATGTCAGACTGAAAGTTTGCTAAATGTTACAGAATGACTCAGTCTTGTTGGGTGATAATCCTCCATAAGTCCATGGTGTAACCAGGAAGCTGTCACAGCTAGGTATAGCCACAAACTTCTGGTAGCAACACATCAGCAGTATTTGGTGGCTCAGGTACATTGGTCATGATGATTGTAATGAGGTCATGTTGAAAGCATAACATCACTGCAGTAGAATGGACCTACAGTATACTAAGTCAGTTTAAAAGACATTTTTGCATTAGTATTGGGCTTGAGGCAAAGAATACACTTTACAGGCCATTCACAAATGAAAGCCATAAAATGGGATATCGGTTTACAATGGCAAATAAAAATCTTTAGTTTAGTTTAGAGGACACAGTTTAGAGGACACAGTTTAGTTTAGAGGACACAAACCAGCTATTATCTTTAAAGTGGTCCTGCCATGCCATCCAAAATATTTGAGTTAGATGAAAAAATGGGTATATTGTATGCACTTTTTCAATATTTCACTTTAAAATCTCTGGAAAATAATTGGCCTCGCCACAAAAATGAGCTTTAAAGTTCGTACTTTTTACCACGCTCTAAGAAAAAACTGTCACGCACTTGATGACGTCACATGTGTTCTGCTACGTCATATCGTGAAGCTACGATGGTCATGAACCAAATGCGGAAGTCGTGTTACACACAATTTGTATACAAAATGGTGTCCGTTAGTGACAATTCATCAACTTCTTCCGTGTTGAATTTGTCTTTTTCGAGTTCGAGTTATGATGAAAATAACATAGAAAGTGAAAGCGAACATTCTGGAAATGAAGGGGGTGCAGAACCTTACCAATTTGAGCCGCTTGCAGATGAGAACCAAAGGCATAATTATGAGCAGCCTGAGCAAGTCGATGTATTTTTTCGTGTGTGGATAAAATCACTCACCACCAAATACGAAACCATTATACCGCTGAAAAGTATTCGAAGTTAAAACCTTCCATCCACCGCCACAGCAACGGTGTACGTAAAATACAACATTCTCTCTTTAAGACATAGCACATACCTTCCAAACAACTGTCGATTTCCAGCAAAATTGCAAACCGATGGTTTGGCTACATTTCCCATTGACTTAGTGTGGTTGTTAGGCTAACATGTGGTCGAAGGTTGCAGTATTTCATGGATATTTTAGATCTAGGCTAGCTAACTGCATCACAATTTCACAGCCACCAAATTTATTCGGCCTTTTTCTGGCGGGCTTTTCATGATATTTAAGGCCTGACCTTATCAATCAATCTTGCGCAACTGGTCTCACTTTTCACTTCAAGCTCAATCAGGGGGCTGCAGCAGGAATTGGCTGCAGCAGCCCTCATACCCCTCCCTCAGTGGTTGTAGGAGTGCCAGATTAGGGGCAGACACCAACATTTCCTGATTAATAAGTGGTGTATCCCTGCGGACATTCATAGACACTTGCAGGCACTGTTTAGTACATGAATGATTGTACTTTTTGGTAGCCTATACATACTTCAGACTCAATATGCATTCCTCAACAGTTTTTGATTGAATGTAGTTTTAAATTGTAGGCCCCTATGCCTAGATCGTTTTTTCATAATTCAACAGAAGGTAAAAGAAAGATTAAGAGTATGAGTCGTTTGACCACAACACACGTAGGCCTACCCCCTTTTCTAGCATGGCGCTCTGAAGAAAGTCTTGGCTTCTTTGAATAGCATGCCTACTTGAAGTTGGAGTTGTACTTGTTCCTATGCAAGTTTCAGTAACGTTAGGCCTAACCAAGTTAGGGCTTACTTAACTTCTGGTACAGGGCTACTTGCAGTTCCACTCATGACACTCTCTGGCACCTTTATTGTGGGTACTGATCCGGGTATAAGTGGCTGTCTTAGTCTCCCACCACTTAAATCTCGTTTATAACGATCGTATTGGGAAAAGCATTGATCATCAAAATGTTCGTTACAAATAACACTGAAGTTCGATGGCCCTTTGAAGTCAGCCCTGGTGAGCTGCACGAAACGGGTCCAAAGACGTTGAGTTTTTACATCCTTTGGTCACTGATGAAGGCTTATTCTATCAGAACTTACATTGCTACAACCTCCAACAACACAATGCCTTGGCAATTTAATCAATCAGTGTAAATTTGAAGACAGAATAGCTACAAAATGGAGGATGTCTAACCACGCTTACACCATAAACCACACAAACTCAACGAACAGTGCGAGTGTTGTTTACATCCAGCTTTCACGATATGACGTCAGCGCGTACTTCCCTGATTTCACTTTTTTTTACAATGTTACGTAAAGTAGCCAATTTCTTTTACAATTTTTTCGCGAACGACTAGGTTTTATGAAATAAAAGTTATATTTTTGGAAAACAAATCCTCCAAATTAGCTATCCAATAACCTGGAATACCCCATGGCAGGACCACTTTAAGTTATATGACAGAGGTCATTGTGAAGATTTAATCCCCCAAATAGCTATTAAGAATAATCTTTCTCCATTTGGGACCTGTATCCTAGTTTAAAGCAGCATTTTGCGTCGTTTTCTATGATTTTTCTCAACCTCACTGACTCCACTATGCCATAACGACATACATAACTAGCTTATCTATTTAAATCTTACTTC
>JAIPMN010011258.1:0-10890 GCA_020650975.1 Apostichopus californicus
CTTCAAAGTATTGTGCAAAGCAACAAAATATTAAGTACCAAATCATTTGACATCTCCCACATATGCCACTACAGCCAATGTGTGGAGGTGTCACATCTCTCAGCAGTGTAAACAACAGCAGAATGCCTTGCAAGTTTGATGACACTTGCCAAGGTCATCAGCTTGATTGCTTACTTCCCTGAGTGAGTGGTACTGTTTTAACTCATCACAGTGAGTGTGGATAGGACTCAGTTTACAAATTACTGACATCACTGCTAAATATTGTCATCTTCATCATCAGTGTAGTTTTTCATCCTAGAGTAAATGTGGTCATGAATCAGTTGATCTCTTTTATAGATACTGGACTGGTTTATGTTTTTAGTTCTACCATGTAGCTTGTACTCTCTCTCTCACTCTGAGTTGTGCCCTCCTCCTTCTGTATGCTCTGCCTCTCTCAAGTAATTCATCACATTGCTGTTTTCTTTGCATCTCTTTCAGAGTCTGGATACATGGACTATTCCAGCTCACTTTTAATCCTGCAGCTTCCATCTTCCTGGCTATGGACTCTCCAGGCACATTACATGTTATGTGTATGGCACTGTGGTCCCTGTACTGACTGTTGCATGAAAATGTGGTACTATGTTTTGGATTGGTCACCTTGAAAGCCTTATAGACTACCTCTGCTTTTTGAGTGGAAGTCTCAAAACGAGTGGACCTAATGTTTGCTGCAGGTGCGTACGTGTCTCAAGTATTTTATTTAGCTTCCTGCTGTCAGTGTGGGATATTAGCAGAGAACCCTTTGCAGCATTTGGGATAAATGGAAATGTGTAGGCCTACTTCCTGCCCCTCTTGCATATAAATGAATGCTTTGGGCAATTTGAATGATTTCCACTGTAGCACTTTGCAAGGCAGTCTAAACATATTGACAAAGCTTTCACAAGTTTGCAGCGGTCATATTTGAGGACTCTCCTGCAAGCAGTCACCTCTGCCTGTACAGGGTAGGTCAACTCCTCTGCAAAGCGCTTTTGTGTCAAGAGCTTCTTAGTCACAGTTTTTGCAGGAACATATCAGAGGAGAATACTGCTTTAGTCAGTGCTCTGCGGAGTGACTTGTTTAGGTGAACTTGATCTAACAGGTTCTCTGTTTCAGAATGAGTAGCTGCAGCCATTGAACCACAGAACCCTTCACATGCCTTGTCATCAGCATCAGTTGTGAGACACTTGACCATTAGTGAATTCTAACTTGTAAGAAATTTGGATTCACAAATTTTTACGCCATATTGTTCATCTCCGAAATAGGGCATCATTGTTGAACAGCTCTCATTGCCTGGACATTGTACCTTGTTACCCCTTCTTCTTTTCATTTCACTCATTAAGTACAACTTGTTACTGTGATGGTAACCAATAACAAGTGTATCCATGGTGACATTCTCAACAATTACATCTCTGCATTGGCTTGCAGGAGCAAATAGAGTCTTACTTCTTGCATTACTCAGAGGGTTGTTATATTGATGATCATATTCTGCAAAACTTGGAGAATCTTTGGTAGAGGCCACACAGTTGCAGTGTCTTCTTAATAACACCCCTCTATATCATTTTCATTCATTTCTTTCATTACATGTAGGTCCAAACTGGTTGGCTGACTTTTGTTGTGTACTGACAGCAGGACTGGGATGCTGCTGAGCAATCTAAGAGCTGCATTTGAACTGATCGATCACCACACGGCCGTCCCTCATCAGCCCACTACTCAGAGGCAGTAGGGTGTACTCGTTCCTGGGAAAGGCAGCCATAACTGGAGCTCATCCTGTATTAAGTAATGTTGATATGCACATGCTATTGTGTCTGGGCTGGGCTGGGTAAAATATAATTCCTTATCCTAGGTTGCCAAGGTCAGCTCTGTGCATCGTTGTCTTTGTAGAGAGTTTCAGAGTGTTTGGTAGACCAAACCAACTGTGAGTAGGGTGTATTTGATTAGATGTGTGTGTGCGTGAAGCTATGGGGTTTGAATGGGATTTATTGTGATTAGTGATTACCCAGTATGTGAACATAGAGCCTTTGATATTATTTATAATTCCTTTTGAAACAGGGGTACTAGAGCATGAAGTTGATGGACATATTTAGGAATGAGAGAAAACACACATGCTAGCAGAAAAGAGGAGAAGAAACAGTTAAGTGACACCTGTTGCACTCGAAAAGAACCAAGTAGATGACCCAGCTAGCAAACAAAGGCATAAAATGTAAGTATAGGTATAGTTTCTGAGAATGAAGCTCATCTTGAGGAAAATAAACATTAGATAATTAACATACTACACTAAACTTGCATTCTGAAGTCCTATGCACAATGACAGGACAGTCAGGAGTTATGCTAGCACACCATCACATATGTAATAGAGAGCTCATAATTTGACACAAACTTAGGGGATGTTTATTGTTTTAATGCCCTTAATGAATTGAAGTCAGTTTAGGGCATGGTAAAATGTGTTATATTTACCACCAAACCAGACAAAATATCCCCGCAATGGTATTGGTACCTACTCTTCCACCAAATTAGATGTTTATATAGAAAGGGTCCACAAGTATTCCTTTACATTAGAGCCAGACCCTGGAAAAGTCTTCCACAAGAAATCCAAAACTTTCTTTCTCTTTGTTTTAAAACTGAGTTTTTCTCTGTGCAATGTGATTCATATTTTTATTAAATTCTTTTGAAGTTTTCATTAGCTTTCTGCACATTTTTCTGCTTATTTATTCTATACTCCTGTTTGTACATGTAATTCTCTTGTCTTTGATTTTCAAGTTTTTGGTTTGTAAAAGTTTACGTTTTTAGCTGCAATGAAAAACAATCCTTTGAAATATTTAGAAAACACCCTTCTCCTCAACACCCTTATTCAAAATCATCTCAAGTACATAACTACTATGCAATAAATAATTTAAAATCCTCTCTAGATAAGCTAGACTTTTCAAACTGGGAGGAGGCTCTGGCAGAGGGAGGGGCGCCCATGTTTAGGAACTCGATGGCTAGAAGGCTTGCGAGTCAAACTCCCAAAGAATAGTTCTCTACCGGGGAACAGCCCAGCCACTGGGAAGGTTTTTTTCCTTTTCTCTGTTTTCTTAGTGTAAAGCCGGGGGAAAGGATGCTCGGTGGTGACATTCCTGGGGGGTGGGGTGATATGCGAGCTCCGGGTCTCTGCCGATGACGACAAGAATAATTGACGTACACGTTGGTTTTAGTACTAGTCCATGTATGTATTTTACCTGCTAGCGTGTTCTCTGACACCGACTAGCGAGCTCTCATAGAGCTATTAAAGACACATCTTCAATTGCTGCAAAAGCAGACAAAAACGTAGTAAAAGGTAAATAGAAATTCTTCGATATGCTGTGTTAACTAGTGAAAGTAACGTAATGTCTAGAACAATGGATTTCAAGGCTACCCCACGCCCTGAAGGGTCTCCCAATCTGAACGGAAGGGTTTGACCAGTTCCGGTGTCCAAATCCTAAGGCAGGCCAGCTATGCCAAAAGGGCATGGCTCTACATAAGTATAGTTCTCATCTCAGGAGGGTGGGATTGTCAGGTCTGGGGCAGCCTCCCAGTATTGTAAGCTTGCCCTTGTAGATTTCTAAAGCTTCCATTCTGTGAATATTGCTTTTGTCTTCTATACCCTTACAGTTGTATTAATATTTAGTAGTCTGTTTTAAGAAAAAACAGTTTGCTAACCTGCAGGAGCTGTGCTCAGACGTGTCGCCCCCTGACAGTGATCGTTCTGTCAATGTTTTGTTTATACTTTATCAAACTTCATCAATTTATTGACAGACATGATTTAAAATAATATAAAATATTCAAGCTTAGTTGATTACACAACTCAGTCAGCCACTTGTCTCCTTGTGTGTTGCTTTTCATTGCCAAAGATGTCATCAAGCCTTAATTAAGATATAATATTATCTGTCTTGGTATGTGTTTATAGGTTGATGGAAGAAGAGGCCTATAATTTTACATCTGATGGATGTTACTTTCTTATGAATGAGATGCCTACAGAAGCTGATCTCAGAAGGGATTTCCCCTGCCTTTTTAACCAATAAACAGGTATGTAAACAATTCATTGAAAGAAATTATAAAGCATGGAAGTAATAGTTTTGTGGGACTTTAAATTTATAATTTTTTTTATATTTGAAGTATTTTCATTGAAACACAATTTCAAATTAGAACTTCCAGTATTGAGATACTGCGTCATTGATGCTCTTGTTTTATATTTGAAGTATTTTCATTGAAACACAATTTCAAATGTAAAGTTATTTTCATGGAAGGAGATCATGTTGTAAGCAAAGAGACTTGGGACAATTGGAACAATTCATTTCATGACAGGTTCTTCAAATAATTCCTGAGTAAGTATGGGTGTGTTTATGTATGAGTGTGCAGTTGTGTATTTCTGCATATATCAAAACAGGATTTTTCATTTTGAATATTCAATTTCCTCATTAAGTATTCATGATGGTTGCTTGAGAAACTAGAACAGTGTTCAAAATGTAATATCCAGTGGATCTGGATCTTAGTACATAGTTCCTTTCTGTGTCAACGTCAAAATAAGACTTCATGATGTCAGACCAACTTAAACTTGATCTCAAGGATTGGGCTCTTTGATAGGCCTATCTATATGTAGGGATATGTATGTATTTTAGATCCTCCTGCAAGCAGGAACTCGCAGAGAAGCCTCATTGGCTTATCAAAGCTGCAAGCTGACCGAAGTCAGTCTCTTAGATTCATATTTAATGTCCATGATTATGAATTGTCAATTGTCAACAACTCTGTAACTGGACGACATACATTAATCTTGGAGTGACTCAAACTGGGGACCTTATGATTGGAAGCGTTAACCACTGAGCTAACACTCCACAATGGATATAGCACACCACAATTGATATGCACTAGTTTATTTGCAATTTCAGCCCTCCAAACTAGTGTAGGGATATGCACTAGTTTATTTGCAAGTTCGGCCCTTCAAACTAGTATCGGGATATGTTTTAGTTTATTTGCAATTTGGCCCTTCAAACTAGTGTATGGATATGCACTAGTTCATTTGTAATTTCAGCCTTCCAAACTCCATGAAGTTGCGAATAGGAAACCCGAAAAAGTTTGTGGTCAGGACCATTGACAACGTTGTTCACACGAAATCTAAGATGTTTGTATATTCAAAAATATCCATTTTTTTTAATTAACTTGTCCTGCGGAAGTTTATCATCACCAGCTCTATGAGGTAATAATATGTTTTATTTGTAACGTTTCAAAGATTTTGACTGATTTCATGCATTTTTGGTAGTAAGGCATTGCAGTTAGTGAAGATAGGCATTGCAGAGAACAAATGGACGATTGCAGTGTATCCTGTGAGGCCTGTACGGAGACCAGGTACAATCAGTTAAGTTCGATCCTCACTTGTCAAACATCTTAGATCCTAGCATGTGTTATATTTTGTGATTTGCCTGCTATTTCTGTACTAGATTGAATATTTATTTCAGTATGTGACAAATAATGTTACAAGCATTCATATTTGCTTGCATTTCATTTGTATATTGTAGGTGATCTCCGTTGGTAGACAGCGTAAGGCTAGATAGGTTGTATGTATTTTGCGGTATTTGCCAGTAGCACCCTCAGTTTTATCACAAGTTTTTGTAGTATAAGACGGCCGCGTCCATGTGTTCATTAAAGGTAACTGTTGGGTACATATTGGCGTTGGTACATAAAAGTAGTCCATTGCATTGGGATTAGTTGGTTGTGGATTTCGGACAAATTTAAGTTCATGTATGAAAGCTGCAATGGGCGTTACATTTTTTATTCTTATTTTGTCAAGATGGGAATTTACTCCATCATATGTCGGTTATCGCCATGACTTTTAGAATAGCAGTTTTGACATGAGAATCATTGTGGGTTGCATCTCATAAGCATTTAAAGGAGCCTTCTACTTTTCCAAATTTAAATAACTCCTTAACATTTAAGGAGCCATTCACTCTTTAATATTTTCTGAGCATTAAAGGAGTGAATTTTAAAGCTAGTTTATGATTTTATCAATCATTTTTTATTACATTATTTGTTTTTGTGTCTTTTCCTTTTTTTTTTTTTTAACAGCTCACCAGTGGGAAACAAAATACTAGCACTTAAAGAGTAAAAACTGATCTCTACCTTCTCTTGCCATACTATATCTCCCCCCCCCCCCCCTTGGATGTCGCCACCAGACTTCTCTAACCACCCAATCCTTTACATATAAACAATGTCCAATCAATTGCCAGGTAGTGTTTATAGAGTTATAGAACAACAGTGTATGTTTCAATTATCAAGGAGACTTCTCTGCATATGCTGGTCTTCTCTACTGCTTTCAAATGCTAGCTAATGGCTTAAACTTGATCAATTGTCTTGCAGTCTTTTCTTGTTATAGTTTTGCCTTTTGTTTCACAACTCCTCAGAATGTTTGTGTCTCATTAACGTATATATTAAAGGCACTCACTATGAATTATGAGATCCTATATTTGATCAACAGATAACTTCTGGAGATGAGTCGAACAACCCCAATGTTGGATGCTTCTCGGTTAAAGGATGTTTTTTTCATCAACTTGAAAGCAGTTGCTACATATTTGATAGATAGTGTTCAAAGTAAAAAGTCTGCTTAAGCAATAGTGAACAAGTACAAAGAAGTCATTCTAACTCTTACCAATGACCAAGCTAAAGGTAAGTTTTGCTGTTCTGTCTTGTATATCTTTATGGGAATGACATGTTATCGATATATGCTTCCAAGAAGTCAGCCATCAACAAAGGTTGGGTTGGGGTAGATATATTGCAGTTGCATAATGGACGTGTCATCAATGGGCAGCAAACTTGCTGCAATATTATGTTACTACTGTACCAATGGACATAGCTCAAATTGGTTACAAGATGAAATTATATTATTTATTGATTGATTGATTGATTGATTGATTGATTGATTGATTGATTGATTTATTTATTTATTTATTTATTTATTTATTTATTTATTTATTTATTGTGTATAAGATTTCTTATACATTTGATATTGGAACTTGTACAAATATGTGCCATAAGATTTGTTTTTCTATTTTCTGACACCAATGAAGCGAACCGCAGATTGCGGGGGAAATTACCAGATTTAGGGTCCTTCGCTTCGAACTCACAAGTGATAAATGAGGATGCAAGAGTGTTCTTGCGTTGAAACAACGGCTGCAATTTATTACAAGCTCTAAATGATAAATATACATATGAATAAATCATGATACATAATAATATAAATGGCTTAATGAACTCCTTACACCTTACTGCATAACCTAATTAAATCTCGGGGAAAACCTATACTCAATACTACGTAATATTAATACAACATGAATACAATTAAAGAATGAATACCCGCAATACTGTACAAAATGTATAATGAACATAATGAAATAATCTGCACTTGGAAATAATACAATAAGTTTTTCAACAGGCGAGGACTTTTACCACCTCAATAATAGCCAGGGCAACCCATGCCAGCTGCAACCATTACAGGAATTTCCAACATACTGTTCCTAGACAGTAGGAATTTTCACCCCCTGAACCCACAAACGCTCAAGAGTCTTGTCACTCTACAGCTATCCACAATGCCTGGCTAAGATTCAAGGACAATCTCTGAGACATAACAACAGTAACAAATGATGTTCAAAATACAAAATCAGTAAATACTCTTTAAACAGCGTACAATACTCAACAGGTACAATAATCAACTGTCAATACAACGAATCTGTAAAACCAAACTACAGTATAATAGTACACAATAGCACCCACGTGCTTGTAGACGCTGGCCGGAGTTAAATTAAAGTTAATATCAGGGACCTGCCACTGGCAGTCACACTTGGAAAACTATAAAGTAAACGGAATAATATAATAAAGACGACACAGTCCGTGCGTTACTTTAACAAAATATATATCCGTATGCTCTCGTGGTCTACACAGAAGTCCTTGCCTCAGTTTACAGAGGCAAGACTTTTACATAGTTCATTGCACATTGTGAATTGGGTATAAATAGTTGGCAAGCTTTTAAAATAATTAGTCAAATTAGCTAGTTGCCTTTAACCCAGTCGTTTATAATTAAATGCAGTTTTCAGTCGTTAATTTACTTTCTACATATTTTAACCCGTATAAAATAAATCGTCCTCGATTTATTAATAATTTCACATATAAATATATAGTTGTTTTTATCATACTTTACGAATTAACTCAAACCTTCATCAGATTTTGACAACTGAATACGTTGTAATTACTTAGCAATGCTCATTAAGACTAATGGCCATAACGATCAATTGGTTTGCTGTGTCTTCCAAACCTAGTGGTATACAATGGAAGGTCAAGTGGGGGAGTGCGAGTAGGTGGCACTGTAGATTTTTCGACCTGTGGTGACGGTACGGACTGCCGGGGTCGAATTCGAGATATGGGATCGTTCGGCTCTGGAAGGTGGCGTTTGATTCGATTGTGGTGCACTACCATAATTCTCGTAGGGTTCTTCAGGTCCTGGATTTGGTATGTAAGGACGTTTCTATCTGTTTGACTCAAAACTCTAGTTATGTGATACGGGCCAGTCCATTTTGGCGCAAGTTTCAGTCTCCGTTCGGCGGCGTTTTCCAGCATCACTAGATCACCGGTGGAAAAAGGTCTTATTGGTGTCGTAGTAGAATTTCTGTTTATCCTGAGCAGCGATGGAGTCCTCCAAATCTTGTGGAAAAGCTATTTGCAGGTGGCTCTGGAGGGATGTACAATACTCTGCCGGTGTCCCTGTTGCCGATGACGGTTTCGATAACGGGGACGAGATCAATGTCGCCGAGATTCATGCATCTCTATCGTGAATTACAAAATATGGGCTGAATCCGGTGGTGGAGTGAGCTGCTGTATTATAAGCAAATTCAACATGCCCCCGGTAGTCGTCCCATGTGCCGTTGTTTTGGAGCAAAAGTTTCCCTAGTTGATCTATTAGGGTTCGGTTGAACCTCTCAATTAACCCGTCTGATTGGGGATGATAAGGAGTCGTCCGAGTTTTGTTGACACCCAGAGCTTCACACAGAGTTTTGATTACTTCGCCTTCGAATTGGCGTCCTTGGTCCGTGTGGATTTGTTCTGGAATACCATGTTGCTTAATGTAGTTCTCGAAAATGCACTTGGCAACAGTTGTAGCCTTCTGGTCTGGCATCGCATAGAGATTGGCTTTTTTTGGAGAAATGATCCGTTATAACAAGAACATATCGGTTTCCTACGGTGTTATCGGCAATTCGGTTATGTCAGCACACACCAGTCCAAATGGTCTGGATACCCTGATGCTTTTTAAGGGGGCTTTGTTCCTAGGATTTGGTTGACTTCGATAGTGACATGATCTGCAAGTTGAGCAATATTCTCTTATATCTCTCTGCATGAATGGCCAATAATAGCATTGTTGCGCCTTTTGTAGAGTCTTGTCGAAGCCTAGATGTCCAGAATATCCATCACCGTGTAGTAATTGTAGTGTCTCAGTAACCATATCACTCGGAATGACCGTCTGAAGGCAGGATCGTCCTGGTAACAGTAAACGTCGATAAAGTATACCATCAACCAGTGTCAACTTTGGATATTCCCACCAAAGCTTCCGTAAAGTTCTTCCATTTTCGACGAGTTCTTTAGGCGGTCTGTGGTCAGTAGTAATCCACTCTATAACTCGGTTCAGGTTTTCATCGGCACGTTGGCCTTCTCTTAGGATATCGGGATCACTTGTAAATGATACAACTGCTGGTATAGTCTCAGGGTCTTTCCTGTGTATATTTGACTTGTTCGGTTCCGTCTGTTCTTGAGATGGTCGAGACTTTTCCTGTGGCAAAGTCTGTTGGTTAGGATCAACGGTGCTGGCTTCTTCCCTGAAGAGGCTGTTGATACCCATGTCCTCTTGTGGCAAGTGCTTAGTGGGGTGCACTGATTCTTCTTGGTCAGAAGGCTGCGGTAATCGTGAGAGTGCATCTGCATTACCGTTGTTCTTTCCCGGACGATACTTTATTTCCCAGTCGTACATATCCATTTCTAGGGACCATCTTGGGTCATTTTGGATTGGTATCTTCTTAAGGCCAACTAAAGGTTTATGGTCAGTGTAGATGGTGAAGAATGACGTAGCTAGATAGTGCCTGAAATGTTTAACTGCCCATACGATTGCGTATAATTCTTTGTCATACGTAGCCCATCACCGCTCTGTGTTTGTAAAAGTATGGCTGGCGTATGCTATGACAACATCTTTTCCATCTCTCAACTGACTTAGCACTGCTCCTGTAGCAAAGAGTGAGGCATCGGTGTGCAAGGTATATTGCTTGTAGAAATCTGGATAACCTAAGAGAGGTGGTGACGTCAGCTTTTCTTTCAACATGTCATAGGAAAGTTGACATTGTGGTGTCCACTCAAATGGTACGTCTTTTCTTGTTAGTTTATGTAGAGGGGATGCCAGATGAGCGAAATTTTTGATGAATTTTCTATAGTAGGCGGCCAATCCAAGGAAAGCTCTTATTTCCGTTGCATTACGTGGTACAGGCCAATCCTGGACCTTCTTAGTATTGGTCGGATCTGGCTGAATTCCTTTGCTGTTAACGATGTGACCCAAGAACTTGACTTCTTGTTGAAATAAATAGCACTTCTGGGGTTTAATGGTCAGACCAGCTTTCCGAAATCGAGTAAAAACATCTCTCAGATTCTGATAATGTTGTTCAAAACTTCGTCCAAGAACAATGATGTCGTCAAGGTATACCAGGCAGGAGGTCCAGTGAATACCTCTTAACACTAATTCCATAAGTCTCTGAAATGTCGGTGGGGCATTTGTCAATCCCATCGGCATTACCTTAAAGTGGTATAATCCAGATCCGGTATTAAAAGCGGTTTTCTCCC
>JAIPMN010011259.1:0-22406 GCA_020650975.1 Apostichopus californicus
AGCGGGGGGGGGGGGCGGAATGATACTTCCGCCCCACCATATTTTTCATTGGGGGGCTGGCGCCCCCAGCCCCCCGGTTCCTACGCCCTTGGTCTGGGGTCCTCTACCAGAAAACAATTATAGGCTGCCGCAAATGCGATTCCGTCCTATATTTAACAACTGTGGATAAATATAATAAAATGAGAACTGGACGTGAAGCTAGCTCAAATTGGCAACACACAGTGTGAGTTGTTAACGATTGTTTTGTTTGCACTGAGTCCGTTTTGCTGACCACAATTTACATGTCTCGTGTATAGATTATGTTTCACATGATTGAATGTGTTAATACTTCAGAAGTCACGCCTAACAGGGTCAATAGTAATAATTCTCGTCTTTTATAGCATGTCATTTGCACAATGCTGGATCAAACTGCGCCAAAGTTCAATACAGGGGAATTTAAATGCAACGTTTGTCAAGATAACTTGGTGGGGACACGGTATATCAGGTCCCCGAAACTGCAAAAAGTTGGTGGGGACGGGTCCCGCTGTCCCGCCAGGATCTGCGCCCATGTATTAGTGTACAAATATTAAAACCTTTTAGAACGGCTACTAGTACTATAAAACTTCGTTGAAGGAAATGAATAAATACCAGATATTTCCGAAACCGAAAACTACACACATAGACAGTTTGGAGGCTGTTCATCCTGGAACGCCATTTTCATGCTCACTGATATGATGTGATAGCTGCTGTTTGCTTTACAAATTCGAATAATTGAAATGAGACTGAAATAAATAACTTCTATCTGTTTATTGGCAATGCTCCACATTCTTTTCATTTCGAAAGACGCACAGTTTTAAGTTCATTACACACTGAAGGCTTCGATACTCTATCTGCCTTCAGTTAAGGGAAGATCTTGGGATTTTCATCCTTTTAGATATCGCTAGATATTGCTAGATATCCATACAGTACAGTGTCTTTGGGATTTCTTGGGATTTTTCGGGGCCTGATCTTGGGAAATTGCAAAATCGGGAGTGGTCACACTCCATGTAGGTCAGTGCACGACCTCTAGACGTCACTAAAACACAACCCGATCACTTCTTATTGATGAAGTGGTGTGTTGCCGGATTTTGTCAAAGTCTTGGTACTACGGGCGAAGGTAAAGTAATTAAGTTTCGTAACTCACCGGGAAGCGATTAGAAGGGTGGGCGTAGGGTTATGGGGCGCGCATTTTCCTGCAGATGGGAACAATCTCAAGAAGTGATGGGTGCGTCCGCTCCCCCCCCCCCCCGGCAATGATACGCCCTTGGATCCACTACATGATATTTACAGGAAATGTGCTCAATTCTCAAATCGCATGCGGAATTTAATTTTTAGATTCATTGTATGAGTTACGGTACTAGGTTTGGGGTAACAATTAGCACTCAAGTCGGGTGTATAACATTGTATCTCTGGATGGCAGTGTGGCATCGAAGAACATATGTCATAGATCCTGGTCTAATACCGAAATGCGTCATGTTCCCCGACGACTCGGTCGATTTCAAGACCAGCCACAGTTGGTTTCATAGCACAATTGTACAATTGTTTAAGGCGTCCATACACACACACGCGTAATGATATACATATTAGTGAGAGAGGGAAAATGGAAACGTCAAAGATGGAGTTGTCGGTGTAAGGGATAGGCTGAGGCGCACGCTCCTTCCGAAATTCTCGATCCGTCACTGGCTACTCTGTGTATAGAATAGGGATCAGTGTTGTAATTATGTCACTGTTCCTCTTTCTCTTCCCGGTGTCTTGGAGTTTTTCTTCTGCTCCCTCCTTCTTTCTCCTTTTTCTCTCTTTCTTCTCTTTCCCCTTCCTTCCTCCTCTTTTCCCCCCTCTTTTTTCCCTTTTTTCTTCTCTTTTTTTCTCTCCTCTTTTCTTACTCCTGGATACGCGCCTGATTTGCGTGGCCAGATAAGCAACATTGCCAAATGCATGATGCAGGAGCAATTGATCCCAAACACATAACTCAGTGGTATAATTAAATAAAATTTCGAAAATACATTATCGATGCAACTGCTCGTAACAAAGTGGTACCACGGAGTGGTTAGGGCACTAAAAACTCCCAGGTGACACTAAGTATGTTTGGCGAAGCAAATCTAATGACGTCAATATTAAAGCTATTTGGATTAGCCAATAGTACAAGTTTCCGCGCAGACAGTTTTCCCGGTAAAGGCAATTTCCCCGAAGGAGCAAAGTGGACTGTCTGGCACGGGAATATAATTTCCAGCCTAACAACGTGCATGTGCAAGGAATCGTAGCGGTTCGGGATAACTTACTCCTTTGAAAGGTGAAGTGACATTATTTTACCAACCCCAAAGTTTCAATGCTATTTTGTCTTAGGATAATTTACCCAGTGACAGCTGAGGCCGAAAGGGTGGGTGAAATAGAAGGTGATCGAACTTTATATGGGTTTTGCGTTATTACGTTGGGCGTAGGCTAACCTGGGCCTAGGCTAGGCTCTCCGTCAGTTGTGTGTGCGGAGACGCACCACGAACAAGTTCCGAGTTCTGCTGAGCTCTACCATGACTAGACCTATGCTTGGTTTAGTACTGTGTAGGTGTACCCGAACGAATTAATGTGTAACTGGTAGAAATGTCCACATGCTTTCTCTCAACTATATAAACTTAAAACACTAGACACCACACCCAACCATCGACCAGATTCAACAGACAGAACAGTGGTCAGGCTCAAGCACAGGAATGAAAATATATGAGTAATTCATTCGCTCACAGTCACTTACAACCAAACACTATTACATGATTTTGAATTCTTTACAAGTAATAGTAACAAAAGAAGTCTTCTAGCAACCCATGCCATTGAGAGTAGACCCTTTGATTGAGTAAGAGTTTAATTACAGTGTAGTACAATGGAAACAAAGGTAACATTGAATGGAGTCGAAGCATGGCCATTAAACAATGAAATTGCATATACAGAACAGCATTCAGAAAGCTGGTAAATGTTCATATAGTTGTCTTAGAGCTGTGAAAAAACCTGAGCTTTAAGTTTCCTGAAAGATCTCTGCAACTTTCCTTCTTTGCGTTAAGTTGGATTAGAATTTATTATCTTGAACCTTCTTTCATCGTTGAGTATTGAACTGATTGCTGCATTGCAAGCTTGCCGAACCATAATAACAAATCCATTACCTTTGTCAGGTTTCAAAATGACAATTCTGGTATTATTTTTTAGTTTTTGCACTTGTACTTATCTTGATCGGTAGAAGAGGGTTTGTAATTCAAAACATAGTTGGTTGCAAGGTTTATATATTTACATATAAATATATATGGTCAGGAGTGGAATTTTTCTAGTGTGTTGATCTATATCATAATGAAAATCCATGTATACTCACTCCAAAAGAAAATATTATTAGACATACTGTTTTAGAAAATATATTTCTGAAAACAATACTCCTTATTTGTCAATTATGAGTCATATCTTATTTCTCTGCTTTTGTTCAATAATGTATATAGTCCAAAATAAATTAATTGGCAACAGTGCCAAACATTCGCTTCAAACATTATAGTTCAACAAAAATCTATCACTATTCGATTTTGGAATTAAAGTTTGCCAGCAAAATATGAGTCTGCTCTCATATCCTAACTTACACTGTTTGCAAAAGTCTGCTCAAGTATTGCTAATTTTTGAGCAAGCAGTAACAGCATCAATCATACATGTGCAGAACTTTGCATTCACCAAACAATTTGTCTCATATTTCAGCAAATAAGAGCAGTGAATTATGGGAGATGTGGAAGAATTGGTTGCTAGCGAGGTAGATGTCATCTCCATTACATGCAGTGATGATGATGATGATCTTATCAGCGAAGAGCTAGAAGATACCAAAAGGGACAAATTCAGATTAGAAAGGTAACCATGTCTTCAACTTTTGGCCAATTTGCAAAGTTATGATTGTGACATTATTCATCCTCACAGCCTTAAACTAGAATGTTTATCATTTTTGCTTTGGCAAATTATAACACTACAACCAGTGGCGGAGCTAGGGGTATTGTTCAGAGGGGGCGAGAATGGTCTGTAGGGGCGCTTTCGACTTTATCTAAGCGGAGCGCCACCACAGGTTGGCGCGGAGCGTACAGAATTTTTTTGAGTAATGATACTTCCTAGATCGCCGGATATGACCCTTTCCGGGCCTTGCTAATTTGTAGATAAACGAAGAATAAATAGGTGTCATCGCCAACAAAATGTGACAAATGTCAATAGGTAGATGAGAGCGCAATAAAAAAGTCAATAATCGGGAATAAGTAAAAAGTGGTTAAAAGCTGAAGAGGGCGCCAGCAGTCCATTTTGAGTCCGTCAGGGGGGGCATCCGCCCCCCTGACTGTATGGACGCTCTGCCACTGACTACAACTTGTAGAACAACTAGAATGCTCAATATATTCTCAACAACAAAAATCATTTTGTTCCACATTCATCTCAGAGAATATTATGAAAAGTGTTACCCATCTTGGTCTGAGTTAGCATACAAATTAAAGTTCCTAATAACAGCTTTTAATTACTCAAGATATTTCTTCTCATTCTTTTCAGGCAAGTCAAGAAGGAGAAAGTTGATAACTACCCCCAGTATGGTGGTGTCATCACTACCATTCTACCAAGTAGTGTTACTCCAGCTGTTCCTATCCCAGAAGCCAGGGAATCAGTTTGCCCTTACAATGTTAATGCAGCATTGCCAAAGGACAGAGATACAACTAGTGTTATGCAACATGAAGCATCTGCAACTGACAAAGTCACAGATAAAGTAAAACCCAGATCAGAAGCAAAGAAAATAATCAACAGAAAGTTCTTTTCAGAGGGGCAGTCAAATAGTGGTAGATGTACCGTCACCAAAACTGTTGATAGAAAGCACAGCAACGTTAGGATGGAGAAGAGGTTCGTATAGATATCTTGGAGAATTGTAATGTGAGAAGAGCCAACTGTTTACGTTGTACAGGATTAAAATGACAGGTCTCTTTGTCTATTCTTCAGATTCATATTTTTTATCGTTGGTAAATTAATCATTATAGTGAAGTGAGTAAATTGAAATTATTATTGAGTTTATGTACTTGTGAACCTAGTCACTAGTGCATTGTTGACTTGAATGATTGGCCCGGATAAATAGATTTAAAAGAGGCCGTTTTTAAGTGTATGACACGTTCAAAACTGACATATTTCCTTTGCAAGCCACCAATTCCTAGATATGCTAAAATGACCATCATGTTTTTAACTATTTCCACAGATGCTCCAACCTACTTCAGTGGCAAAGGTTGGAGGCTGTTGTGAATAAAAAAAACTATTAGATGCTGTATATTTGTTAACTACTGTAAGTCAGAGAAACCAAATAGCAAAGCAATAAAGAGAATGACCAGGGACACTACAGAATGTCGATTCTAGTCGTCATTACTTCCACTCAGTATTAAGATCTGGACGGTGCAGTGTGCTGGAACTTTTGCAAATATTGTTTCCAGTTGAATGAAACTGTATGTCTTGTATTCTAGACAGTCAGGTAATAATAAATCACAGCATTTGTTAGACTGACAATTCTGTTTTACATCTGTGAAGTCATGTCCATATTTGACTATTGTTCCTCCCACAGACCACTACCAAGGTGCAGGAAGCAGCCGATGGTAAGACCAACTTATTCAACTTGGTTGGATATTTCTTCAGTGCCATCATTGTAGTGTCTGTTTCTACAGTGGCATCTAATTTCTACTTTTCTTTCAACTGTAGCAAAGTCCTTTTATTGAAAAAATATGTTTGTTAGAGAGATAAAGGGAAATAAATTTTTATTTTCAAATGACGTATGGATGAAAATAGATGACAATGTTAATTTGAATAGGGATGATATGGATATTTTGGGAATATTTGGAGTTTACTGAGGTCCCTGCTGGAAATGATCATTGCAAAAAGATTCTCACACCGCAGTAGAAGTGTTAAAGCTGGACATGTAGGGGGCCAGTTTATCTTTCTAGCAACTTAGGCAATATTGATAACCGCTTACCCCTAAAGTTGACAAAATGGCTGGGAAATATCAATATTTGAAACAAGAAGGAATGAACAACTTCATGCCACCTTATTAACAACTTTGAAGAATAAATATTCCACAGTGACACTTCTGCAGAACAAAAAACTTCCCCACTGCTACTCAGATGGTACCCAGTAGCGCCTCTTCTAAACTCAGTGCCTCTAAGTATACTACCCTTTCTACTTTCTGGCAAATTCACCATACTCAAGCATAGAGCAACTTCTCTGGACTAGAGCAACATTGCAACATTGCAATGTCAGAATGTTCCTGAATCAATATAGGCCTCTCAGATCTACCCAAAGTGGCACATTTCAAACTTTTATTTGTCAGTTTACAATGCGGTTTTCTAGAAGGGCTCTACAGTTTTCTTTTATCTTTCAGAGAAACCTTTCATGTCTTGACCGCGGTGAGCCATCCAGAGGAAATCAAGATCTGTGGGAGCGAATGCAGGAAATGCAATGCCAGAACAATCAACTGACCCACCTTGTGGAGAACCTTTATGTGAAGCTTAACGAGAAATCGAACCTGGAGGAAGTGATATGCACTAAGGCACGGAGATACAGACAGGAGCTATCTCACCAGCGTCCAGAGGTCATCATCAATCCAGTCGATGATCCAATGAACCAGAGAGATATTTACAATGAAGAAAAAGAGGACATTCTTCAACCGCAGCGACGACTACATCGATACGAATCGAATGGTCAAAGCTTCCCTGATCAGCCGCGTGACATTTATCAGGGAAGGATGGTGGGCTTGGATGAGGGCATTATACCTTCAGTTACCCCAGAACAACCCGAATTTACTAAACTGAGAGAGAGAGGTGTCCATGCAAGGGCCAGATTCATTCAAGGAAGTGAAAGAGGCGACCGGAATTGGTCTGACCGATCTGACAGGGAAGTACCGTGCCGTGAGTTGTATGAGGAGGAGGAGGAGGAGGAGGATGCCACACAGCAGGTATTTCCTCGCCGCTCAATCCTAGAGAGGCGAGCTGCGACCGATGATTTAGATAAGAATCGCCCAGCAGTGCCACGTTGTTACCGTTCACCCACCATAAACACCTCACCTGTCATTCAATCACAGCCACTCAGAGAATGGGAGGGTTATAGACAAGATGACCTTGAGGATGACAGACGTGCTGGTTATAATTACCCATCATATTCTAGAGAGAATAGTTATGAGATACCTGATGTTCACAGAGGCTTTGTGGATAGAGGTATGGATGGTAGTCAATGGCAGAATTCGCAGAGAAGGGTGGTGTACGGAGGAGAAATGGCCGTCCATGACTTGATCAGTGATCACCCTTATCATCCCTTGGCGGGTATAAATAGGATGGTGCATCACCAGGGACCAGTGAGACAACAGGAGAGACACCACTGGGGTTCAGAGAGACGACCGGTGGTCGACATCCCCCACCGTCTCATCCACGAAAGACAATTGGCTCAAAGAGTAGGGAGACGGATTTTATCCCGACAGCAGGCATTCCAGTTACAAGGACCAACACAACTTCAAGAAACCAGGAGTGTTATGATGGAAAATAGAATGCGCTCTCTCAGAAACCAAGGAGAAAAACACAATCGAGATGGATACTGGCGAAGGAAGCATTTAATTGCACAAAATGAGTATGCCCGTAGATATGACTTGGAGGATCACCCTGAACTGGTTCAGTGTCAAGGAACCATGAGGAATTTCTAATGGGGAGGGGAGGGAGGGGTAATGTGCACTTGAGTTTCTAATGATAAAAAGGATACATTTCCTACATTGGTGGCAGACAAGTTTATAGTGTAATAAAGACTTCTAGCAAGTGCAGTTTATAATAGAAACAATAATTTGATATAAAACTATGTGTTATTTGAAGTTATGTCTGGAAAAATGTTATTTAACAAATGAAATTTATATATCAAACTATTGATGACAGAACTAGTTGTTTTGGAAAGAAACTATTAACTCAAAACTTGTTTTGTTTTAATTTTTTTTTTCCAAGTTGGGAAGAATCATTTATGAAAGAAGTAAGTGATGATTGTTGATAGCTTCATTTCGGAGGTTGTTTTGCCGAAAAGAAACATCACGGAATATACTTTAAGGCTTTATTGGAAATAAATCTTTAAAAGGAGTGCATTTTAAAGAGAAGAAATTGATCATGTAAACTTAAAAACTTATTTTAGTGTAAGTTAGGTTTAAGTTTGGAATCATTTTGTTTGAATGAAATTTTTTTATAAGTTTATTTCAGATCTCAAGAAGAAAGATGTAGATTAAAAAGTGAAAAAGGTGTACAATACAGAAGGTGCTTTTTGTCTTTGGTGAATGGTAGGTTGTATAAGTTTTAAAAGAGAGTACAGATGGCAGCAAAAGTGTTATCAATTGTTAAAAAGTGTCATTTAGTTCCTCACTGAAGAGAGTGTTTTTTCCTGCATTGATGCCAAAGACATCAACAGTGGCATGAAATCTTCTATCGATAAAAGAGTTCAGTTTCTAAAAGACAGGTGACAACTAAGTTTGTACATATTGAATGTACTTTGATTCTGGAGAAATCCTTATTTAACTAAATGCATAAAAAAATTATTTATCAAATTTGTAGTTGTCACTAATTAAGTTTACACATTCTCGCATGAATCTTTCAAAAATTGCAAAAGAGTGGTTATACTAAGTAAGAAAAATAAAGATGATATAATATGAATTTAAAAGTTGTATTTTCTTTGGCTTTGGTTAAAGTTTGGAACAAGTTTTGGTTTATATATTTTGTTAATTTGTTTATTACTTTTGTGTGTCCTAAGTGAAGAGTATTTATGTTTGGAGATCAGATGAGTCTTACGAGAAGGAGTATACAGTTTAGACGGGAAAAGAAAACGGTTTTCAATTATTGAAACTTGTATTATTAAATTTCTGTTTTATGTTTGTGAGTTGGTTTCATTTCACCATGCAAATTTTTCAATCAGCAAAACAATCTTGACAAAAACAAAGTCAGCTTTTTATATGATTTTGAAGAAACAGAAAATTATACATATAAGAGCAAAGCAAAGTTAAAGCCTGACATCTTTAGTGGAAATACATTATATGGTGATCAGAGATAAAAGTGTTCGGGAAGTAGAGCAAAACGACTACGTTACTTTAGAGATGTTTTATAAAAGTAAAGAGAAAGTAAGAGAAAACATATATCATATTATTTCATACATAAAGATGTTTTTTTGTAGTAATTTATGATAATTAGGTTCATGGAACAATTGAATGAAGGAAATATCAAGATGACATTGAGTCATAATAAAATGTAAATAAGAAAAGGAAATTTTGGTTGAAAAGGAAATTTATGTTAAAACCCTCCCTCCCCCACCCCCCAAAAAAATATATAGAAAATAGAAAGTTAAGAAAAACACCACCACAACAACCAGTAAAAGAAAACAAAGGGTATTTTTATGTTATGACTCAAGAAGAAGGTAAAGATATGTTTTGATTTATTTGCTTATTAATGTTATTCTTATTTGCATTGATAAGTATTTATTCTCATTGGAACAAAAAGTACAAAATGATAAAGAGTACTTGCATAAGATTTTCTATCTCTTTCAATTTCTTTTTCTGATGGTGGTGAGGAAGGGTAAATAAAGTTATAATTTATACAAAAAAGTGCCATGTTTTTCCTGACGAAATTAGTTAACTTGATAGTAGAATTAATTAGTAGTTGATGAAATTAGTACTGTGTTCTAAAATATTCTATATCAATAAAGGTATTGAAATTAAGATAAATGAATTGAATTGATGAGAGGATATTACTATGATTTTTTGTGTGTGTGGATAAGTGACTTTAATTTTGTTTAGTTTGTTTTAGTCATTTTGTTTGTAAAAATTGATGAGTGAGGATAGCCAGTATGTTTATTAAGATTATATTGGTATAACATCGAAGCTACACTATTGTTGTTTGTTACTGATACACTTTCTTTTCTGTTTTGTTTCTATTTTGTCAATCGGCAGGAATTAATTATTTTCAAATCAGATTTTTGAGTTGATTTTGTTAACTTTTTGATAGTAAATCCTGTGATGATGTAGGCCACCAAAACCTGACTATTTTCAAGTTTCTTTCCAAACAGTGAAGGCAAAGTTGAACAATTTTTTAAATTGTCTAACTTGCTATTTACATGTTAATAATGATGTTAAAAAGTTTCTAGCTGATGAAAAGTTGAAAATTGGCTCCAATTAACATTAATTTGGTGGTAATAAAATTGGGGTGGTGCCTTAGCTTGATCAATTGAAGTCTTTGAATGGAGTAAGAACATGTTAAGTTTTGTTAAAAATACTGACCAATCACTAATAAATACTGCTATAAAGCAGGGAATTATCATTTAAGTTGATTATTATAAATTGCTGAAAGTGGTGATCGAGTGTTACACAAATTGAAGAAATATTATTAAATTGAGACTTAGATGAAATATTATCAGAATAGCTTTCCCCGGTTATTGTTGATCATTAGGAATTGCAGGGTCCAAACCAGAAAGTTGTGATAAAGGGAATTTGGCTGACTCCCATGTGGTCCCCCCCCCCCTTCCCCCAGAAATCAAATTAAAATGGTGCATTCTGAGGACTAGAAATTCAGGTCTAAATACAAAGTTGTGTTGATAACTATGTTTGAATTTTTGGTGTACACCTCCCCCCCCCCGCCAATCCCTCCCAACGTATCCCCCTCCACCTTGGATCCACGCCCGATTTATTGAGAGATAAACAACCAATAATGATAATCACACTGTTAATAGGTTTGTGGGTGGCATAGACCTAAGTTTTTATTGATTATGTTGGCTATTTATTTTATTGGTAACAAAAGAAAAGAAAACCTGTACAATGAAAATGGAGAGGTGCTATGTTAGAGTGAGCATAAGTTCCTTGGAACATATAAAAGTGTTGCATTGTTTAAGAAACAATACATATTTGGTTTGTTAATTTAAGTTGAATTAATTTGAAAGCTTTGTTGAACAATTACCTCTTATGCGGTCTGTTAGTACATTATGTATGCTATGTTTTGAATAAAGACAATGCAAAAAAAAATTCTTTCTCATGTGATTTTCTCTCTCTGGTTAATTTTTTTTTTTATCATCAAGTGACAAAGAGGAAAAACGTAGGTCAGTAGTGATCTGATGCATTCAAAGGTACACCGCATATATTAGGCCTAACACCTTTAGATATATAGATGTGCTAGCAGAAATGTAGGAGTTATCACTAACTTTATTGGTATTATATTAAAATTGATGCATAAACGTAGTAAGATTAATTATTGTTTTTTATAATTTTTACAATGTCATTCAGTTGTCTGTGTAAATTTTTTTTTGAGTCCATCGTTACTAGTTTGGCGATTTTAACGCCAAAAATGATATTTTGTTTATATTTTTATTCAAATGTCCTTGGCGAAAGGAAAATGGAAGGTCTGCGGCCGAACAGCAGCTTTGGTTGGGTTTTGCAGCGTTTTCTTTTAGCTGGTCTACCATTTAAAAAAACAAAATAGTAGCTGCAAATTGTTTTACCTTCCGTTCCCCCCTCCAATGACATTCAGGATTTCAAGCACTTCATGGGTTATTTAGTCCGATGCAAGGTTGCATATAGGCCTACTACGCGTCGATAAAAACATGGGCAAATTTTACCACGTTTTACTCCACAATGGTTCAGCAAAGAGACCCCAATTGCAAAGAATTGCGAACGCAAATTCCTATCCATATACAGGCCTCATCTGTTATAAAATAAAACTTGTACTTGGCGTTTTCACCCGATGTGTCCACCAACTTGGCTGGTTGCGTCACAGAAAACCCGCAATCCTGATATAGGCCTTTTGTTCATTATGTCTATAGTATCAGCAGTTCCACTGACATTTTTAATAACTTGCTTTGTTACTTTCTTGATCAATTCAGTGAAATAAACATTAGCATGGCATCAATCTTTTTTTCGAATTTGCCAAACAAAAAAATTGTGGTACGGTATGTGATCAATCAGGGAGCTATACTTTGTTAGGGCCAAATTACTCCCTGTATGGATCATTAGGCTGCAAAAGACTATTATATGACTCATATGCCGTTATTTAATTGTCAGAAAACGACACTATAGTGTTGACTGGTAACCTATGAAGTTACCCTTTTGCCAACTAATGAAAACGACAACATTTCACATATTTCTGACGTCATGTTTCATTATGATAGCGCGATTGGCTTGACTGCGAAACAGTACTGAGAGACGTTTGAGCCTTACTACACACTAACATCCACGCTTAGTGAACCCATCATAACGTCAGTGCGCTAGACTTTCATTTTTTCGGGTTGTGCAACTTTAGCCCCTGTCTTACACATTATTTACCTAACCTTTACCTCACTGGATGAACTTTTTTTGGTTCTGATGAATTCAATATTACATTCATAATGAAGCAGCGTGTAACTGTGTTTCAAAATGGCAAGCCCAACGACGGGAGGGTAAGTACTTTGCTTCTTGTGAATAGCTAGTTTAACTGTAAGCAATTATGTACACCAAGTCGAGCGAGTAATCCAGCCTTTATTATCATAATAAATCATAGTGTATACATAGTGTGTATATGAAAGCTTGGTCGAAAACTAGTTCCGCGATAAGGTTCGTCTGCGTATGTGACAGTGTTACTGATGAATTATCCTATGGAAATATGTGAACTGTTCATAGCTCATGTAATGATGGGGAAACCAAACGTAGGATACATACTATCTAGGTACATGCTATTTTCTTTCTTTTGTCTCATAATCGGGAATGTTTTACTTTTAGTGAGCACATCTCAAGAATTCCCACAAGAAGTAGGCCTAGCCTAATCATCTAACCACATTGTAGCCCGCTCCAATTTCCACAGATAACTGTTACATAGCTATGATAGCCTATCTATGCTATAAAAAGCTATTAGATCTAATCGTTGAGTTTGTATCTACAGAGCAACATTGAGGTAGATGAGTTAGACTTTCGGATCAATTGAGAACAACAAAATTACTCTGTTGTAAAAACTTCATTTACATAAATAGATATGCAATATGGTATTTGAACGCTCTTTCAAAGCTAACCCAATACATGTTGTATAATATTAACAATATGCTCTTTTTAAGGCCTAGTATTTTAAAGGGATTACAAACAACTAGCTGTATGTTCTAAAATTGAACCTTTTAGTGTGTAGATTTTACACATCACTTTGAGTTTAAGCCGAACTTGCCCTTGGTGTTTGATCATTTCATTCCAAATCTTGTTGTCTGAAACAGAAAAATATTGACTTTACAATTCAGTGCTCAGGTAGTTTTATCATAATGTATTCTAAATTTGCTACAATGATTCATAGATTACAACATAATTTAAGCCAGATGTGTGGGTAAGGAACGGCCTGTGGGCAGCATGTGACCAACAGACAAAGCTTCTACATCCTGTGATAAGGTTTTCAACTCTTTATATGTGGTCCTCAGAACTTTATAGCAAGGTAAACATGAAATATGTATACTTTAGGAATTTGTATGGTCTTGGACCTACATGTGACAGGATACATTACAGATGGACAACACAAGATCTGTAACACTTTCTGATAATTTATTTGATCATACAATGTAAGAGTTCGTGCAGTAGTATTGTGGGTACACAGGGCTCAAATTTAATGATCGTCCGAGATGACCAAAAATCACTTTGGACAACCTAAACCCTGCTTCCGTTGTCCGACGGACGACTAGCTTATTAGTGTAAGTGTTCAACACTTCAAACAAATCCGTCCCTAAGTAGCTGGTTGGTATCACCCTCCATTCATATTGGAAACAATGAAGAAAAAAAATCACATTTTTGTACGCTCCATAATGAGGGGAAAATCCTACACTTTAGCTGAGTGTGCATACAGTACATATGCACTAATGGTTACGTACAGTACCGTATACTTCGTACACTACAGAGTACAGACCCTGGTAGCCGCAACCACGCTTGCTTTCTACCTCACTACCACACCCACATATGACAAGCTAGCTGGAGTACAACGTGTATTCAGTACTATACTGTGCATGTCATACTGCTTGCTCATTTATGTTGCTGCAATGTATGTGCTGTATACCCTGGGCTTACCCTCTGTCTCTGGAAATGATCGGAAATCATTTATCACTACCAGAGAATTCCCGCAACCCAACATGATTAATCTTGAACAGTGTCATAAAATGAACATGATACACCACATAAAATGTTTATAGCTCTTCACTACTGTTCTATCCAAGATTTGTTGATCTCCATAAGACTAGTCACTAAGAGTAGGCTTAAGCCTCAGGCTGATAGACTAGGCCTACGAAGCCTAACCCTACGGTACTCACCTACAAGGCTAAATCGATACATTACTTACGCACAGCTTTCGTGCAAGGCGCCATTTTAAAAATCCAAGTGCTTTCATTTGGACTACCAAAAAATCCTCCAGACAACCGAATATGAAGGCAAGGTTGTCTTTCGGACAACCTTAAAAGTTTCTTAACAATGAGCCCTGGTATATCCCCAAGTGTCATGGCCTGTGGATTGGGTGCATGCCACAGATTCTTTGTGAGAGTAGAGGACAAGGGCGTAAAGAAGGACAGAGATGGTTTCATTCAGCCTCGTCTTCACTTGGCCTCAATAGATTTCTTCCTATTGGTTCCAGGATGTCTAAATATGAGCCTCGGCTTTTGGCCTTAGTTTCACGTTCTCTTTCTTTCTTTGTTTCTCGTTCAGCTTGTATTTTTCTTCCCTCTTGCCTCTTTTGACATCTATAAAGATACCAAAACAACCAATTTAATGCGTAAAATAATGAGTCACTGTTATCTCAATGACGGTGGATATACTGTTTTTCTTTCTTTTCAACCAAAATTTTACCTAAGTTTTGCATAATTAAACAAGAGCAACTTACGATTTTGCTTGTGTTCAGTTCAAGCTCGAGACGGAAAAAGGAGAGAGCACGTGGCTATACGATGCTACTGCTCATGCTCGGTTAACAAAACATCATTACGTAATGCTTAAGGATGAACAAAACCATGGCTAAATAATTAGCGACCAATTACTCAACACACAAATCAATCAATACAATACTTTAGGGGGTTTCCTAGACCGTGTTGTGACTTTGCAACATTTTTGTGTGACGTAGAAGATCCATTTAGTGCCCACCCACGCTTTAAGCAATTCTCTGGTACATTTAAAATAATTATTACCATGTCCATAATATCAATAGTCTTGAGAGAAGCTTGTGGTTTCCATTGTGTCTATTGGTGCAATTTGAACAAGGGAGTATTCAGTTCTGATTCCACAGGTATAGGCAGTAGTTATACTATAGCATGTAGTGGATTGGGTGCAAAATTTCTGTGTGACCTGGAAGAGAAGATCCATTTAGTGCCCACCCACGCTTTAAGCATTTCACTGGTGCTTTTGAATAATTAATACCCATGTTATCCATAGCCTTGAGAGTAGCTTGTGTTTTCTACATATTGTCACAGTTTAAACAAGGTTGTCTTTCATTGTCAGTATTACCAGCTAGTGTCGAACTCACTTTAATACATTCCCTTTAAGTCTTGCTCTACTTCATTGTTGCATACTCATTCGTTAGAACCATTGCTGTCACGAAAGCAATATTAAAGCTTATGTTATCATTTTCATGATTTCCTTAGTGTACATCGACATGTGATTCTCTGACAATGATTGCACTGTCGTGTGGTGCATGTAATATGAAACATGTAAAGTTGTGGGCTATCTCATCCAAGAATTTAGATACTGGCTATCATGAGCTGAGATAAGATTTCTTCACATTTTTTAATCAATGCACATGTATACAGTATTTTATTTTGTTAATAACAAATTCACCAAGGAATTGTTTGTAATGTGAGTTTCTACATACAAAAGCAGGAATCTATGCACATGTATACAGTATTTTATTTTGTTAATAACAAAATCACCAAGGAATTGTTTGTAATGTGAGTTCTACATACAAAAGCAGGAATCTATGCACATGTATACAGTATTTTATTTTGTTAATAACAAAGTCACCAAGAAATTGTTTGTAATGTGAGTTCTACATACAAAAGCAGTAAGGAAGCAATTTTTAGATCACCCTTTTACTGTACAGTAGGTATCAAAATTCCATGACTAAGACTGTTTGACCTGTAAAATGTCATTCATTGTGCATACAATAGTTTCTGTAGTGTGTTTAATCAGGGAGTTGTTATGGACAACTCCCTGGTTTAATATTCAGCATTGCTGGAAGAACTGCTGATTGAGTAAATTCCACTGGAAGTAAAGGAAAAGAAACTTTCCCGTCATAATAGTAAAACTATCCCAGACTGAGTCTAGCTGAAAGGTACCAGGATCCTAACTTTTCAGTTGTGTTTTTTTCTCTGCTAGGCTGACTCAGTCCTGGGCTGACTTACTATGTAGTTTTCACTCTTTCCCAAACTTATGTATTTAAACTTCAATCAGACAATTTTCTCTGTTTTGATAGGTAATACATTTATCAGACACAAAGGACACATTCCTGATAGAGGCTGGCAGTATCTTTGGTATCAACGCAACCGTCATTTACAACAAACATGGAGGAAGAATAGACAACTTTGGCCTCATCAGGTAAATATTGCAAGTAGAATTCTCGCCAATATCTGACAAATTTGGACTTGGTATTGAAGGTCAACATTGCAGCGGTGCCCGAGGGACATGTGGCACGACAAACCTTTGACCATATTTTAGCTTTTAAATTTTTATAAGCTGATAGAACTTCAGATATTGCCACGATCTTCACCCTTTGGTGAAAAAGGCAGCACGATTTCACTCTCCCTTTCTTTCAACCAGGCCATTTTGAAAGTGAAAGAGAGTTCATGATGAGTTTTTAATTTATGAATAGTTAAAGACTTAACCCATTTCGTGTATAGTGTATGGTCCTTAAGATACATACATTGTGCCATTATTATATGCTAGATCTATTTAAAGTAATATTAGCCATTAACTTTCTAAAAATAACTTGTGATTCTTACCTAGTCAAATATCGGTGACAATCGATAGTTCCAAGATCTCCTTTGTTTCTTTTTTTTTCCAAATTATATCATATGAGCCTCAAATCCTCTGATACAAAATTTGTGCAAATTTTTATTATTTATTTCATTTATTGGTTACTTCACAACAATATACACTATGTTCATTGATTAAGTTTAATATGTAACATGCATAGTTATGAAAGCAAGTGTTTTTAAGAAGCCTCATGACTTTTACAAAGTAGAACACTCCCATGAAAGCAAGGAAGAGAAAAAGAAAATTAAGGAAGCAAGAAAAAGAACAAGATACATATAGCAACATGTGTGTACTGCTGTATACACACTTAAATAACCGTATGAATGAACACAAATACTTTAAGATGGTAAATAACCAACGCTAGACTGTGAGACTTTTGCAATAATTTCTTGGTTTTTTAACACTGCAACAAGTTGATGGTGATCCGTATTAGCCATTGAGCTTTTCAGATGGGGATGTTAAGTGGCAGTCCCTGGGAACAGGAATAGATAGGAAAATTACATAGTTGCTTCATTATTTGTTTGATATACAGTAAGCCAGTGTTGGCTTGCCTTTGCAGTACAGGCTTTGTTACCATTGGGATTCACTATGGAACAACAAAGAAGAAAATACATAGGCCTGGATATGCTCAGTTTCATTGCACAATTTAACTTTATTACGTTAACTCTCCAATTTTCCGAAATATGATCCTCCCAGATTAACTAAAATTGTATTAATTTCTTTGGCAGAGATGATGATGTTCTGTATCTCTCAGAGGGAGAGCCTTTTATTGGTAAGTAACAACATACTTGAGGTGGGAGAGGGGGGAGGGGCGGGGGGAGGGAGGGAAATTATCGATCTAATGTTGTCATTAATGCAATGGTAAAAGGTGGTAGATATACTTCTGAAATGCATTTAAGCAATTGCATGAAAACTTATTAAAAGGAGACTTGAAACTTGTACTGTTATGCAATGTCAATTCAATACTTATATATTGTAAGGACTCTTTCAAAGAGTTTAAATGTCAAATAGTGTATTTCTGTGTTTCAGGGAGGTAGGAGGTAGTTAAAGTTCCATTGGATGGGGGGTGGGGATGGTGGGGTGGTCTAGGGAAGATGATATCTCCTGTGAAAGTTTCTTTATTCTGATTTTCCTTTCTTTTTCAGATCCGCAGCTGGTGATTGCAGTAAGCAAAGAGCATGCTACAAGTAACAGTATTGTATCCCATACGCCACAAATACAATGGGTGACACTTAATGTTGGAGGAACCCCCTTTACTACAACAAGGTAAATGGACCACTCTGGCGTGAACTGTATCATCCTATGGTAGTATAGATTGTCAGAACTTCAATTGTCTTCCATTCAAATGTTCCCTCGTAGGGTGCATGGTTATCCATTTTGTCAGAACACCAATTTTTGGACGTACTTGATGGTATGAATTTTTGTTTGGGGGGGGGGGGTATTTGTTAGTATGAAAGCCTGAATTTCTGTGAAACAGTTTCATATTGTAACTGACCAACAAAAAGGTCCCTATTTCTATCCAATCAAGTCTTTGCAGTTCTACAGCATGGCCAAACACTCATTCCATTTTACATCAGCAAATCTACTCCTGACATTGTTACTTGCCTTTTTGTCTAGGCACTGGCAATCTCAAGTTTACTTTCATTTCGTTATCAACTCTTTTTTAATCTGACTTGCAATTAATAGAATTATTGCATTGTTATAAAACTTTCCCAAAGGTTAAGGGAACACATCCTCCTTAGACCCCTCCCCAGGTTTCCCCCTCACTTTTCCGACCCCTGACCCCTAAGAGTTTTTACTTGACCAAAGAAAATTAATTAGAATTAATGAATTTTTTTATCTTATAAAGTCCCTAGATGTGATATGGTGCAATATTTTTAGGTTATTTCCCAGTACTAGTATTGTATTTGAAAATGTAATGACTTAGTGAGAGAGATGTATGAGTCCCCGATAGCAGCAATGAATGGGATACAAAAGCCAACTCAAGGTCTGGGCAAAATGGGGGGGGGGGCACATGCCCCACTTGCTTCCTGTAATCCTGCCCCTGTTAAGGGGTTGCTTAGTTTGATCAATTGTAATCATTTTTGAGTATTAAATACACAATAAATTTTACAAATTTGTAATCCAATTGCATAGATCTGTTTCTAAATTGCCATAAGTTAGATCAAAACGCAGTTGATATCAAGATGAAAGTAAACTTGAGATTGACAAGAAAGAAAAAAAAATAACATTGTCAGGATAAGATTTGCTGAATCAGGAACCTTCCTAGATGACTTGAAGTACAAGATTTTCAGTTTCGGTCTTTGTATATTTAATTAAGTGATGTGTAAATGATTAACGAAACATAATTACTGTGTAGTGTAGAAAGTCACACAGGTCTGAAAGACAACAGGGGTGTCTGTAAATGACCAAGATGGACATTTGAGTTAAACCTCACCAGGCGGTTCTAACATGCGGTGATAACAAGCTTGGAATAGGCAGGGAAATATATCTATGGGTCAAATAAAGACAGCCATCCATGACAAAATTGATATGATAAAATTTCCATAAATGTTTCTGTACAGGGTTACAAGAGGGTCTAACTCGCAAGATTTACTGTATTCTTAGATATTGAGAAGGGTCTGACCATCAAGGTATCAGTGTTTCAGCATAAAACATGCCCTGAAAGTGGGCAGTAAAAGCAAATCTGAGAATTTGATGATTGGTGACCAATTTTTTAAGTTTCTCACATATTTGGAGGACTTTTGATGGCCTGTTGGTGAAAACTACGCCACATGATGCTGCCATGATCCAATGCTTAGATTCAGCAATAATTCAAAGTTTGCAGCCATAAATAAATAAAATTATTGATAAGCCAATGAACATAATGAGGTCGTAATGGTATGATGTCAAGGGTCTATTGAGAATAAAAGGGCGGGAAAACCAGTAATAACAATTTAAACAAGTGCTCTTGAATATTAATTCAATTTTACATTCACCCCAATGATATGGACTTTTGTTGTGTTAAAAGTGAAGAAGAATATTATACATATGCCATTACAAACGTGGTTGAACTGTAAATTGAATGGTTCGCACAGTTCTTGAAATACACATTGAGAACACTTTACTGTTGCTACCATGCACCTCCCCTTCCCCTCACCCCACCCCCAGTTCCAATTTTATGGAGCCAACAGCAGGCATTAAAATGGCACCAAGATGGTTAAGCACTAACGTAACAATTTTGTTGGTGCTTAACCATGTTGGTGTTGAGATTGTTACCATACAAATAGGACAATTTTACTGTGCTCTGTTAAGCTTGATTTCAAGTCTTGTATCTGATGTCTATATTTCAAAGGCTCTGCTCCATTTCTTATTATGCAAATAATTTTATATTTGTGTAACACAATTTTTTTTCTTCTCAGTGAAATGTTGAATTTTATTCTCTTTTTGGCTCTTCACAGGAGTACATTGACTCAAAGAGAACCAGAATCCATGCTAGCCAGAATGTTTGGAACTGAAGGTAAACTTACATTTTCCCTTGTAAATATAGTGCTAGCACTAAAAATCCCAATCTGTAAAGGTTACCATGGCAACACAAGGTCGAAATGGAAGCGTTAGCATTACAAAGAACAAATGTTGCTTCTTTTCAAATAGAGTTGTTACTCATTAAACCTTGTGCAGTTTGGGTGTAAGTCTGTGTCATGTATTTAAATGGTACAGACATTTTACTCTGCAAATGAGTTTTCTGAAGATAAACAACCTCTACTTGACCTAAAAACATCTGCCTCATTGTCAGGTGTCGTTAGGATCTTACAATGTTGTTTATAATTTTATTGTTCCATATCTCATGTCATCATCGCTGCATTCGGGTAATCTTGTATCCATATATGATATAATTTGGCATGCAGCCATGTACTCGAAGAAGCAGAAATCGCTGTAGAGTTTGTCTTTGAAACATTTAGTGGCAAAGGAATGACTGGATTAGCTCAGCCTGTAAACAGCAGACTAGAGAAGAGTTAATACATTCAATTTAAAGAACAGAAAAGATCGAGGTACAAAGATTTGCATCCGGTTGCTAGGTGAAAGTTATCCAAGCCTAAAACTGAAAATACAGTAAGTGTAACACTGATCAGGCTGCACAGAGCTGATAGTAAAAGTTACACTCAATGGTAGAACAGCACGGAAACATGAACATACAGTAGTTTGTTTTCTGTTGTACTATGTCTCATAGAAATGGTTTTGCATTGGCTGACCATGATTTGGAATCATTGTGAAGTGCAATCATAAAGCAGTTGTTTATTGTACGTATCTTATTGTACGTATGTTATTGTATGTATGTTATTGTAGGTATGTTATTGTACGGTATGGACTGTAAGTGTGTACGTCGTGTATCTACTCATGAATCTTAATACTTATATCCGACCTTGAATTTCTCTTCAAATCCCTTCCTGTCCTCATTTTGTGTTTTTATTGAATGAATTGATTGGTGGCATGATACCTGGTTTACATTGTACTGTGGATTATGAGTGATGGTGGTGGCCCTATTAGAGAAATGACTTTACCAAGGATCACCACCAACTACCCTAAAAAATCATGGTAAACCTTAAATAAAATAATGACATTGAGATATTTTCATCTCTTCCGTGTAGAAGCAAGCCACTTATCTAATCACTCTGTCTGTGTCTGCCACATTCAGGGTTGTATGAAAATTAGAAATTGTGGTATGATCCTTGGTTTACACAGTTTGCATGATCCCTGCTTTACACAATGTGCATGATCCCTGCTTTACAGTGTGCATGATCCCTGGTTTACACAGTGTGCATGATCCCTGCTTTACACAATGTGCATGATCCCTGCTTTACAGTGTGCATGATCCGTGGTTTACACAATGTGCATGATCCCTGCTTTACAGTGTGCATGATCCGTGGTTTACACAGTGTGCATGATCCCTGGTTTACACAGTGTGCATGATCCCTGCTTTACACAGTGTGCATGATCCCTGGTTTACACAGTGTGCATGATCCCTGTTTTACACAGTGTGCATGATCCCTGTTTTACACAGTGTGCATGATCCCTGCTTTACACAGTGTGCATGATCCCTGTTTTACACAGTGTGCATGATCCCTGCTTTACACAATGTGCATGATTCCTGCTTTACAGTGTGCATGATCCCTGCTTTACACAATGTGCATGATCCATGCTTTACACAATGTGCATGATCCCTGCTTTACAGTGTGCATGATCCGTGGTTTACACAGTGTGCATGATCCGTGGTTTACACAATGTGCATTCACTGCATTGTACTGTGGATTATGACAGATGATGGTGGTCGTATAAGAGAAATGGCTTTATAATGATCACCACAAACTATCCTCAAAAATCATGGAAAAAC
>JAIPMN010011261.1:0-18112 GCA_020650975.1 Apostichopus californicus
GGGGGATGAAGACTGATGGCCAGCCTGGGGGAGGGGTCTAATGGGAGGGGTGTCCCCCTCCCCTTTGTAATTTTTTTGCATTTCCAGGTGGCCTCAGATGCAGTTTGGTGCAATATAGCACAGTTCAACACCCACTCCATTTTGTAAATAATTTTGCATTTTCACCTGGCCTTAGATGCAATTTGGTGCCTCAAATGAGATTTTTTTCTCATTTGGAAATGAAAAAGGGGTTTTCTGACTTGCGAAGCGGGGGGGACGGAATGATACTTCCGCCCCCCATATTTTTCACTGGGGGCTGGTGCCCCCCCAGCCCCCCCGGTTCCTACGCCCTTGGTTTTTTCATTCCAAAGGTGTCACTTTTTTATCGGGAAACTGGAAGAGGATACGATTTAGTTTGTCATTTTGTAAGATTTCTATCAGTAGATTGTGAAATGTATTTCATAATGCCCTGAATGTTGCTTTAAGAGAACAAGTGTGTTACTTTATGAATATTCATGAGGCAATAATAAGTGGAAGATATTAAAAAGGTTTCAATTTAAAATTTAAAATTGATTAATTGCTTTTGAGAGCAAAGTTGTTTTGTTAGGCCAAATTTTAATATAAGGTTGTAGAAATACACACATATCATTTCATATACAGTACATGTTAAGACACATATTGCAGGTTAATTGTTAACATGCTGTTTCCGATGTTTCATAGATAAATAAGTAGGATTGGATTAGTGAGATTAATAAGTGAGAGTAGAAGGATGGTTTGAAGTAACTTTGATATTAATTTAACTAGGAAGATCTCAAAATGCAAAAGTGTTACCTGCTCTATCGTCTTACTGGGCATGTGCCAGCTGTGACCCTTCAGAATTGTAGATTCAAGAGGAAGGACAAACTTTGCTTTGACCCAGATGTAGGTAAGTAACCTGGACATGACAGGGTCAGAGTGTGCAGGTCATGTGTCAAAAATCTTGCCAATGTTTGTAAGCCAGCTAGGTGGATGGTAGTTCCTTAGTTGAAGGGAGACATGTAAACATTGTCAGTTCGAAAATACCTACCTACACCGGAGACGTTTTGGGGTTACTTTGGTCCTTATTTGACAACTATATAAAATTAAACAGCAGCTGATAATAGTGTAATCTTTCTCTATTCTATAGTTTAAACACCTTGTACAAAGTAAAATTCTAATATTTAGAATAAATATGTTTCAGCTGTGATGGTAAGAATAGTTTTCAGATGTGGACATTTATAACTGCTTCAAGTAAAAACCGAAGTCAGAAATGAAAAGTATGATTCGTACTTCATGCACCATAAGAGGTAATGCCATTTATCATATCCTATAACAACGTAAAGCTGAAATAAAAAAAAAAATAAAAAAAAACACATAATACAAAAGAATCCAGTGTATCTATAACTTTGTTAGTCATATTTAAAAAGTTGGGTTGGGAGTGAGGGGGGGGGGGGTGGAAGTTAAGAAAGGGTTTCTTGATATTTGTTATGCTATTCATCATATATTGCAATATAAAGTAATGCTTATTTAAAACTGAGGGTGTCGGGAAAAGATTGTACCGCCTATGAACCAAGAACTTGCTTGTAGTAGCTGGTTGCAAAACTAGTGAAATGGTAATTATAAAATAACTTGTTGATGCCAGTGATCATGTAAGATGGAGTGGTGTTCCGGTTGTTGATCGTAAGAGATATGGTCGGGACTCCAAGCGAATACAAGGTAATAATATTAGTTTATATTGCATACACTTCAAATGTACATTTGTTTCAAGCCAAACAGTCACTTTTCTATTACCAGAGAAAACCAAGGATTATCTTCATGTCTTCTTGGTGTACTAGTCTGCAAGGTACTTTAAAAGCTGTGGTTTTATGCCCTACAGAATTTATGCTAATGTTTCATTATTTTCATTTGTATTCTCAAGTTTATTGAGAATTCAAAATGAAAATAATGAAACATTAGCATAAATTCTGTTTGGCATAAAACCGCAGCTCAGCAATTTGTGGTTGCGGTTGATTCTGCTAAGGCCATGTTTATTTGATAATGCTTTCCTTAGTTTGCACTGTGTTCTGTATTTTGTGTTACTGTTAAGTTTCGACTTGTTATTGTACCTTTCATTGCTTGCAATAAATAAAAACCAATTATAATAATATATGTTGTACTTTCTTTATTATAAATATTCTGAGGTTGAAACTGATCAGAGAGAAGTAAAAGACAAAAACAAACAGTCAATAATTATCCAAGATGTAAATTAAAATGACGACATTAATGAAACGTAAATCATGCCGACTGAATGTTCAATCAGCAATAATAACCATCACTGAAAGTAGGAACAATTCAGGTAAACGACAGGGGCGGATCCAGGATTTGAAGGCGTGGTCCTGAGGTCATTGACGGCCACTCCCATGTAGGGGGTGTGGTCTCCCTCAGAAAGGATTAACAATTTAGCCATGAAAAAATGGTGCATTCAGAGGCATATTTAAGTATTATTAGATCTACATGCAGGATTGTGCTAGTAACTACTCTTAACTGCTTGTGCGGGGTTGAAATGGGAGGGGAGAGTGGACACCCACTCGCTCTCTGGATCCACGCCTGAACAACAAAGAGATACTCTAAACACCGGAGGATACCCTGTACCGTAGTTGTAATTGGTGAGCTGATCAACTCTTGGAAATTAATAAACTGCTTGCATGCATGATATGAAATTCAAACACAGTATCAATCCTTTGGCCTCTGGGCTCTGGAGGAAAACAGGCTTCTTGATCCTCTTATGGAATAAAATATTAAAAGTCCTTTAAAAGTAGTTTGGTTGTCATAACACTTCATGTGGTTACATCGTTGCAGGTTTAAAAATTCAATGTAAGGATATTATGACGTCCTTTCGTGTAAAAGCAAATTTCAGAAATGTACCCTTAAATATTTAGTCTGAGAGAAAGATGATGTAAGTCCAAAATTTGCTTGACAATTTTTCAACTGACCCACCTGTTTGACACGATTCTATTTTCTTGTTTTTTTGCAATCTGCATGATTATCCTTTCTGTTACTAAAGCAATACTGAATAAAATTGTTTTTCTTCTTTTACCAATAGGGATGGTAGGAAATAAGCTGTATTCACTGTCTCCAAAAAAAAAAACAGGACAATTATATTGAATACCCTGATCAGACTCCCAGAGATTTACAATATCAGGTGACTTCATCATAGAGGCCGAAAGCTTATTTTTGCTAACTTCCTCGTCTCTGTACACCACATGCTTTTATGTAACATAACACCTGCTTCATTATAAGAGAGAGTCAGTCTTCCTGGTGCAGGTGGGAGGATGAAAGGTTCCTTATTTGGCCGAAGTAAGTTGCTCAGTACTGTTCCTGTTGGGAATGCATGAAGTAAACCCCTCGAACTGACCTAGTAGGCCTTCTTTGTACTTTTAAACAGTGCCTCCTGAAGCCGAACAACACCCAATTCATTTCGACTTCAGTTTTTTAGACTTTTTCTTCTTTGGTTCATCATGATCATCTGTATTCTGTCTTTTTCCTGCATCTGTTGATGGTGGTTTGCTGCCCTCTATTTTCCACTTATCCTTTTCTGGGATACTTGTCACATGACCTATGGTGATTGATGATTTCACAGTTAATCTTCTGGTAGCTTTAGGAGGAGGAGGGAACAAAGAGAAGGAAAATATATTGATTCATTTAAAAATGCCGAAACCATTTTGGGTCACTATTTTCAAGAGGATACGAACAAGGGAGATTGATGCATGAATGCAACACCAACTTCTGTACCACTGCACTGCATATAAATAATTATCTCGGCTTGTATCATCTGATGACAAGCTTGTTTGTTTGTATAAGCCGAAAGAATGGAGAATAACGAGAGAAAGGTTACCTGCTTTTAATAAGAGGGCTCTCGGTGTTGATGTGAGAGAACTTTTAGCTTGGCCTTCCTTCATCCCAAATAAAATGGCTCTGTAGGTGTAAAGTTCAGGATACATATCCAAACCAAATGTATGACAGTGACAAGAAAAATAAATGTTATAAAATTATTCAATGCAAATAATTAAGGCACAGACACCTATGTTATGTTCAAGTCTACAATAAAGGAGCCATTTGAGAAATAATGGAAACTAGCATCTCGGCAATGCTTGGGATCAAGCCCTATCTTGCAAGGGCAGGAGTATATGGTTTTTACATCCCACAGTTTCCCCAACTGAGTAGATCTTTCAATTTCTAAAACTTGTTATTGGGTTGCCATGCAATGTTCTTAGCATGTAGATTTACCTTTGTAGCGTCACTTAAAGTAACCTACCCTCCAAGCCAATTATTAAAATCAAGAACTTTGTCCAAATCATTATCTTTATCAGTCATTCTATACATATCTCTACTTTCCTTTGGTGTTTCCTGCATTTCCAGGGATCAACTAAAAACATTCCAACCATCAACGAAGGTTAACAAAACTTAGTTTAAAAAAACAACAACGAAAAAAAAAAAAAATCAATATTGTAAAGGATACAGGTTGGCAACATCGTATGGTGCCCTCAGGTCTGTAGGCTGCAGAGAGAAATATACCAAATGTTAGCTAAGACAACAATATGTCTGCAGTACGCTTCCACAAAGATATCATTTCTTATAAAGCTAAATTGTACAGAAATGTTCCCAAAAGTGAAACCACTGAAACTGCTATGCATTAAGAGGGAAATTTCCAGATGGTACTAATTCTTCAAATTCTCACACAGAGGAGTGTCCGTTATGACCTGGTTAGTACCCATACTTGTAGTCTAGCATGCTTACCTGTACTCGTAGCTACCTTCATGAATTTGTACTTGTTCCCCGAGGGCAGACATCTAATACAGCCGCTACTGGAACATGAAGTACTCATACTAGGGGCTTAGAGCCTTGTACTCCATACTTGTACACATTAGCAGGCGAAATCTACTTGAATGAACTCTTATTCATGCTGTTGTACTCGTACTACAAATCTGGTTACCACCATTATGTGTCTCAGTGATGAGAAATGCTTTACAATTGACAAAGACTTTGCAAAAGGTGGCCATTTGGGGATTTATACCAATAGTTGGTGACGTTTTGACAGCTGTTATGATCTCTGTTGTTACTTCTGCTATTAAATACAATCAAGTATCAGACCAAAGATATATCGTAATTAAATTACAACTCACACAAATATCTAAAGCTTAATGAAAACAAATACAAAGATAAATAAACAAAAGCACCCTCAAGAGGCAAAAAGAAAAAGGTGGTCATATCTATCAATGACATATATATCCAGTTAATAATCTCAGAGAATCATGAATATCAAATAAAAATTTATGTGTTTTATTTAAATACAAGACTATTCGGCCTCAATTAATAAACAATTTTGATTCTCGATCAGAAATTTGGTCCGCAAAAAATTACTTTGGTATATTTTAGGGGCATATGTTTGCAATAGCACAACCAAAATGAATAAAGCTGTTTTATATTAAACTTGTTATTTGCACCAAAAGAAACATACCAACATGAAGAAACAAATGAATCTTTTCTTAACGACTTGTTCCAAATAGACAACATTTGAGGAACTTACCCACTCTGCACCACTTGAAATGATGGTGTTCTGTCCTTCTTTCCTCTGCACAAAATCTGTTGTATTTTGAAAAACGTATCTCCTGCATGTTGTATCTCGGATTGCAGGACCATAGGTAAATTCAAAATATTTCCCTAACCTTAAAGCCTGTTGGAGAGGAAAATGTCACCCTTAATACAAGAGATGGATTGTCAGTAACCAAAAAATATCTTATGTGAGAGACAAGATCTGGTACCAAATAAATCAAAACCTCACCTTTCAGATGAGATGCCATCTGCAATGGTCATTTGGGGTCATCAGAGGTGAAACCCTTGTAAACATGTACACCCTCACTATATACATGTACATTACGTCAGATTCATGAAGAAAACTGCTCATGTTACATCATCGAAACCACATGTTTTCATAACATTTTCACTTTAATCAGCTTTTTTCATTGTTCACAATGAACTGCACTGAAGTGATAATGAATGGGGGGGGGGGGGCCTTCAGTATTGAGAATCTAAACTAAACTATGCAGTGAAAAGTAACTACTTTTTTGCTCTGTGATATACTTACAGTTTGCACATATTGGTGCTTCAAATGAAAACCTAACCAAGTGCTAAAGTCAAAAGTGATGAGGTCAACGTTCAGTTCACTGCACGCCACCTGGAAGGACTTTTCTGTGGTAGGCTGAACTGCCAGGATGTCATAGGATTTAATTTTATCAGTACCCTGTGTTAGAAAGGATATGTGAAACAAAGAGCTAATGATCAACAGTTCTGAAGACAGGTAAAGAAATAATAATGAATCATACAATATTTTTTTCTTTAATACATTATTTCAGAAATTATGCAGGGATTGATGATGTGGTGCTATTGAAGATAGGAAAAAGCAACAATATGCAACACTGTGATGTCAGTGACCATCCTTTTAGCTCTATTGTCTTTCACTTATTGCTGGTGTAGTTTATAACTGATATAGAACAGGGATATTCCAATGGCTGAAGTTGATTGGTTTAACAAAAATGTTGGAAATCTTCTGAATCTTAAGGTCTAAACTTAATTTTGTATGGCAAGTATATAAATTTATCAAATTTGGCAGTATTTTTGTGAATGCATATGGCAACAGAAGAGTGATTAATGCCATCTCAGCAATTCAGCTGAAAATGTATTTGTTTTTTTTAAAATAATATTTCACTCACTTATTTCACAGAGCTCTAGAAATTAGCATTTTTACAGAAAGGATTTTTTTTTATATAAAATTCAAAATACAGAGAAACTTAACAAATAAGTACACATTCCAAATGTATCAGACGTGAAGAAATATCAATAAGAAGATTAAAATAAGAAAGTAAAGATTTTAAAGAATATTTGCCATTATGAAATTACCAACCACCAACTATACTGTGATTCACTTCAGGGAAGAATGGATTAAACCAGTCAAAATAGGTGAAATTCCATCAAGCATAACTAGAGTTACAGACAATATCTTGAGAAGGGGTTTTCAACAAACAGTTTTAAATATTTTCCTTCTCCATATAAGTGTGACAGTTTTCTGCTACCTGAATATCCCTTTAAACATTTGGAGTGTGTATGTAATGGTCAGTGTACTATGAACACTAGGCTTCATGGTAAAGCACTGAAAGAATTGGATCTTCCTGTTTGGTATACTGCTAAAAATGCTGTAAAATTTCAACCAAAGCATGATAAATATTGTTAATTTTTATTTTTTATTATTAAAATTTTTAACAATTAACAAAGAAGACAATAAAAACCCACCAAGTAAGAATTGTTGGTTTTGTCAGAGAGAACAACAGTGATGCGGCTTAACTGCTGAAACTGAAAAAATAAGGAAAAAAAGTATAAACATGTATCTTAGGCAATTACAATGTGTAGGTTATTTTATAATTCTTGCGGTATCAAAAAAGAAAGGAGAATATATAAAATGTACTGATAAAATATTTTATTTTGGGGGGTTAATTTTTTTTATCATCATATTAGGAAAACTCATTTATGGGGTTGCTATGAAATAAGATCATCAATGAATAATACACCTGGTGAGGGTAAGAAAATATTCTCAACGAATGAGACGATGAAGAAAGCACCAATGTTGTATAAAATGTAACATCTGAATCTTCAGCAAAACATACTCCCAAGTTATTAAATTCAAATTCATTCAAAATCAACGTAAAAATACTTTTTTAACTTTGTAATTTAGGCATGGCCAAATTGATGGACTCACATTTTGCTGTTCTTCTTTGGTTAGTTGAAGTTCGATTGGGGGTGGTGCAGCTGTAAGCTATGGTGAAGAAAAAGATGAAATTTGAATACAAATCATTTTAAAGAATGGTAATGTAAAGAGACTGTGATTGGGTTCTTTATAAGATTTATAGTTGAAAATTTTGTTAAAAAGTTTACCCATTGTAGTCCTCAGAGTTCATTAGGTAATATTGAAAATTGCATTTGACAATGTCTTCCATTCTTCTAAGGTAGAAATCCTTCTTTTCAAACATAAACATTTTTTTTCTTTCTTTTAAACTTGGGTATAGTTAAGATGCTTATTAACAAATGTGATATCATGTGCGGAATTACATCGCACTAATACTTGGATATCTAAAAAAACACAAGTTTCATCCTTCATTGTCAGAAATATGTCACTTAAAGTATCCTGCAGGTTCATGCTTAGAGTCTTCACAAACTCCAAAGTTTGAAATGCTATGCTTGATGAAAATATGTCTTCAAATAAATGCAATTTTAAATATCTTATTATTAATATCTAATTATTAATACCTCATTGCCATTCTTCAGCACAGTAGTAACAGCAACAACTTCGTAACCAACTGTAACAGGGGGTAAAAAAGCAAATTTGTTATCTTTTTGGCACAGTGGTCCAGAAAGAACACAGAATTAAAATTAAATAGATTATTATCTTGAATTTGTTGACTTAAAGCTACTGTACTCCAACCTTTCCACTTACAGTATATCTCAAACTTTTGACAATGTCTTTCAACAAAGGTAAACCTTTTAAAAATGGTTTGATAAAGTCTTCAACAAATACGGATGGATTGCGTAAGGCCCAGGAGCTTTGGAAACATTTAGACAAAGCAGCTCCTTTAAGACAACCTCATCCGAAAATAAGACTGTATCCAGTTTAGGATCATCACTTCCCCCTGAAAATCTGGAATACTACTCCTATCTTCCCTTGTGATAACTGATCAATACAAAATAGTTGTTCAAAAGATCTGCAAGATCCTGACAATCAGTATTATCTGTTTTTGGTGCCCTAAGAGAAACAACCTTATCTTTATCTGTCTGCTTTGACCTGACATAAGGAAAGAAGGGCTTTGGGTTATCCTTAATATTTAAGGCAATGTTATTTTCGAAATTCAATTTTGCTTCAGAGACTAAGCATTCTACCTTCAGCTGATGAATTTTGAACTTGGCCAAAAGAGATTCAGAATTAGTCCTCCTAAACAACTTTTACATTCTACATTTTTTGCCTAATTGCACATCTAACTTTCTTATTCATCCAGGAAGGCATACTGCTTTAACGACAAGAACTCTTCCACGGAACATGATTTTCTATAATGACCTTTAACTTATCAGCTAACCAGATACAAGACTGAGAAGCACTCATGTCTGTAAACAAATTAATCCAATCTGTACCCTTTAGTAAAGTTTCAACCGCTAGTTCTTAGTTTTCCTAGGAAAGTAACATGCTGATGTAAAAGCGATCTTGCACAACATCTAGAAATTATTACCCTTCCTACCACTGGAAGCATCTATCCAATTAATGTCACTCATTATAACAACATCACCTTTAGCAGCCTTTCTAATTGATTCAAACAGAAGCCATCGTTATCTTCACCGTTGATAGGAGAACAGTAAACAACGCAAATAGTTATAACACTACTGGACCTCTTGGAGTTGTCTGTGGAAAACTTGCAACAGACAAAATTGACATGAGGTCTTGCAACTGAGATGTCTTACCATCAGACCCTCAAGAAGAACAGTAAATTCAGCAAAATTTTTACAAATACTTCTAGCATTGGTAAAGACAATCTTCAGCTTATCCCTGAAACTCTGTACCTTAGAACCCTTCTTGATACTGTTAGAACATCTTTAAGACATTGTGCCCTAAGGATGCAACTTTTAATATCCTAGTAACAATACTGAGTTACTATCCTCAACCACTCTTCCCACAACAACCCAGGGCATATTCCCAACAATGTTAAAGACTAAAATATACTAGTATCAGTGTTAGCTAAGCCTAGGCATATAATATTTTCAGTGATGCTAACTATTTCGAGCGTTTTCAAATGCTAAGAACTCATGTGTACGCACGAAAACAGCGGAACGAACAAATGAACAACTTACTACCAGCCCTGCTGCCTTAACAACCACCGTGGCTGGCAGGAAGACAAAATATCGCAGAATTGTTACCCAATGCAAACACAGCCACAAACATTCTCTCGCCAAGGCCTAGCACAAATTTCTAAAGGTAAATCAAAATTTCATATGCATTTGGCATCGAAACTACACTCACGTCTACACGCAATTCTGAGGGTGTGCTTCTGAGCAACTGCATCTTTTACTCTCGCAATGTTTAGGTCGTGAAATTTAACCATTGCTTTGCATTAAGTATTACCACCACATGTAATCCGGTAATTAGGGTTCACTGGACGTTGTACGTTGTACGTAAGGTAAATGCTCTATGAAAACCCTACTTATTATTCCTTGCTTGTACGAAACGGCATGTTAACTCTGACTAAACTGTTGCTGGGCGAATACCGATTAGGGAATTCCCCGGGTAGCCTTCCAAATAAACAGCTGACTGAAGGTTCAAGTAGTTTATGTGATGTCGTGTATTTGTTTTACAAAGTTTTTATTACAGGACTTTGGGAGTAATATAGTAGGAAGTGCGACGTAACTCTTGAATGATCCTGGCGACTTTTGGGTATGGTGAAGCAATTTATTCCACAATTTGTGTAAACCACAAACTTATGCAAGTTTGTAGTACTACAGTTCAAAATACTATCACTTTCCTAGGCCTATTTACACTAGCCTGTATACACTAGCCTGTAGCGTAACAGTGTACACGGCTGCTAAGCCTAACGTTAGGATACACGGTAACAGTTGCAGCGTATTTATGCCAAATTATTTACGCCCTGGTAATACAGGCCTCTTTGGATAAATTGTGTACCGTTTTTATTATGGTACCTGCAACCATTCAGCTATATGATAAGTTGTATAGCATTAATTAGTAAGGTGTGATTGTGATATAGCCTTGCACAAATTGTCCCTGTTCTGGCGTAGTGATGAATACAGTGCAAAAAGTGAGTTTTGAGAAAATGCGCTCTAAAGATTTTAACATTTTGACTTAAGTATGTCGAATTAAATATAGGATCTTAGTGAGGGAAGGTGGCGTAATCCATATTCATGAACTCTCCTCGTAACAACTTTTCTGACTTGTGACTCAACAATTTGCCTGACAGTCAGGCACTTCCGCACTGTCTTTCATCAGGCATGTAATTGAAACAAAAATCTCACATGTACAACTACTGAACTAGTTAGTTTTTGTTCATATATTTTTGAATAGGTTGTCTTTGCGCACTGGATTTTCTAATGCAAAGGTATATGTGACATTTGAGATTACATCATTGACACCGATTTGAATGATGATTTGTAAATCTTTCCAACAGACATCATCCCTGCTGAATATTTATGGCAGCTCTTATGTCCCGGAATCTCATTCGTGCAATCAACTCATCTCTTTTGCAAAAGGGGCATTTTCAGCTTGGGAAAATATTAAACATGGATGAACCTCGATGGAATTCAGACTTGGCAGCATTCAGAGAAGAGTTTGCTAAAGCTAGACATATAGTTGTGTTGACAGGTGCAGGAATCAGTGCTGAGAGTGGGGTACCAACATTTAGAGGGCCTGGAGGGTATTGGAGAACCTACAGAGTCCAGGTAATGTCCCCCATTGTTTCTTAGTGGGATATTTTGCTTTTTTAGAGCAGCTACAAGAATACTCAAGGAATTGAACGTAATAATGCTTGATCATCTTGACCAGGACAACGCGTACACCTGTACATTATGTACTAATTCAATGAAGTACTAATTCAGTGTTAATACAAACAAAATATGGGAAAATATCATATCACTGGATTCTTGGAATCAAATTCTACTTTAATGTTGCTTTGATAAACTAGTGATTAAAAAATATTGTGACAATGGAATGGAATAATAAATATGACATTTATATTTGATAATTACATATAGTAGATTAAAGGTACATACATTAACTACATTAAATTATTGTATTTTTCTTCAGGACATTGCTACTCCAGAAGCATTTGCTAGAAATCCCTCATTAGTGTGGGAGCTTTATCACTACAGACGAGAAGTGATGATGACAAAGGAACCAAATAAAGCTCATTATGTAAGATTTCATTTTTTTCAATTATCATCTAAGGTTATCTGTAATTTTTTTTAAATTTTAGCACTATGCCGAAAGCAACAAGTTGCCAGAGATTCCCTGCTGTTTCCAAAGTCAATTTATTAAATTAAAATGTATGTTTAAATTCTAGCTCTTAAAAACATGTAATAAATAAATTAGGATGAAATATATATCTTTTATCATAGGAAATTTTCTCTGAGATATTAGTATAAACAGATGTGACCACATTTGGCTTGTCATTCTTGAATATGTGTGAAGTGATACTGTTGGGAAGTAGTTGAACACACTAAAGGTGTTTATGTAATGGGTGTGTTTGTATTCTATTCTTAGTTTCTTTCAATATTTCTATCGAAAATTGGAAATATCCTCCATCAAGTAAATAATTTATTCGACTCCAATACTACTTTCAATTGTTTTTTTTTTAGTAGAACTCAACAAAGTTAAATCCATTCTATGTTCTCATTAAAGTCCTGGTATAATTGAGATGGAATGTTTTGAGACATTTTGTATAAATGTGCCCCAAATGACCAATACTTCTTAAAGTATAGATTGTTTTGAAGGTATTAATGTGGAAGCTTTTGGCCTCAAAATTACACATTTGCAAGGCAATAATATTTATGTATGTTAAGATGAAATAAACTGAACGTCCTAAATCACCTGCAGTATTCAGCACAAGTAATTTCAACAAAAACTTTAGTTTTATTTGTCTTTCCCTTCATGTGTTTAATAATTCAAAAATGTAAAATTGATCGTGCAATTCATAGGATGACATGTTAAGAACCACATGCAAAGCTGACTGTCAATCCATGCAAATGTGTTTTGAATGGAATTTGTTAAACTTTACTCAATTTTGCTGTGTTTTTCCTTAATTATTAATTGATTGAATTGTTCTAGGCTATTGCTGTGTGTGAGAAGAGGTTGTCGAAACAAGACAGGAAAGTAACAGTGATTACTCAGAATATCGATGAACTACACAGACATGCTGGGACAGAAAACCTTCTCGAATTGCATGGTGTGTATGTACGATATGAGTAATTGCATGTAACAGTAACTGTATATTGATTGTTATGAAATGCTGTCAAATTGTCCATTAGCGATAGGTTGCATCCAAAAACCCGCCGTTTGTATTGAACGGCAAGTTTTTCCAGTTGGTTAGCTGAGTGATCAGTCCCATCTTTTCGCACCTTATATGAGCTGCCTATTCGTCTATTATGCAACTCATCACACATCTAGTAGCCAAATCACTATCAGATCAAGGCAGACCTGGCAAGGTGTGAATAAATCAACTCTTCCAAACTAACCAGTTTGTTTGCAGAAGAGATAAAGTTTCAGTAAGTTGAGGTCAAGAGAGCTGAAAAATGCAACCTTTGATTAATGGCCTAATTCTCGTCATGTTATACAGTGTGTTGGGCAGTATGCCTATAGTAATCTGAATCTAATTTTGCAAGGACTTAAACAAACTGGGACCAACTTTTGTAAGAATATTATTATTAGGAAATTATCAATTTCTAAGCTAAAGTTAACTTGACTTATTTCAGAGTTTATGGTAAACAATCTTTACGATATATATATATCATGTCTGCACAACGTGCCCTATGGAGTGTAGGCTATATCCATGACCTAAACCATCCTGAGATCCTGTGCCCTATACATGGACAGAATAAGTTCATATATAAAGATGGTCCATGTTGAATTTCAAAAGTTATTTACAAGGTCTGTTATGAGCAGCTTTAATTTTTCAATCTATAACTGTCTTCTACATGAAGAGCTAGTGATATAAACTAAAGGAAAGTGTTCAATTTTCAAGCAAATTTGGCACTAGAAGTGAATCATAGTGACTGTGGACAAGGAATGCAGAATTGTCCTAGTAATTTGTAGTAAGGTTGTAAATAAATGAAGTTTTTAGTTTTATGTACACCTAGTATGTATATTATTAAGTAACACATCTCACTGGGTATTGCTTGTACTGGAATAATGTTTAGCAGTTAACTAGACCCTCCATGATATGACTTCACAAATGACAAAAGCTACGTCTGTACCTCTGGAAGAAACCCAAAAGGAAAAAAAACAAGTTATTAACTGAAAAATATTGTCATTTTCTAGCAACTTTTATACACAATGATTTTCATTGAAAAGCCAGTTTTTGCCTTTCTTTTCTTCATTTCATTTGGACATGGTAAAAAGGAAAGTCCATGGTGGCTCTTTTTAATGTACTAGGATTTGCGTTTGTTAAACAGAGCCTCTTTTTAATTTGCACACTTAGGTACTCTATTCAAGACAAGATGTGTCAAGTGTGGTACTGTCAGAGAAGCCAGAAATAACCCTCTTGTACCAGCTTTACAAGGAAGAGGGTAAGTAATTACATTACCATTGATGTAATAAACCAAGGACATTCCAGGCCAGGTTTAATAAGGGAGTTTGTTAACAGAAATTGGCCTGGGATGGGCTAGTGTGACAGGTGTTGCAAGCTCCTGGCATGGATTTTGACCATCTTCATGGACCTTTGCTATAAGGGCTTCTCACAGGAAGTGTGATATACCCCCTAACTCCCCCACTCCCTTCCCTCTCCGTGCAACCCTCCACCTCTTTGTCCCTCATACAGTGATGATGATATACACACTGCACCTACAAGAAGTGAATGACTTTTCAACACTATCAACAGTTTAAGCTGTATTTTTTTAATTTCTTTGTCACTGTCTAAATAAAACTGTTCAAGATGAATCATGAAATGACTAAAATAACTTCATCAAAGCAGTGGTTTAACAGTCACGATGGGTCTAATGATTAGGACCGTATACTGAGGAGTTGATTTCATTCTACATTTACACAGTTTGTACAGGCCAACATCTTCAGAGCCAAAGCAGATAAAATATTATTGATAGTCAAAAGTTTTGATTTTCTGTGAATTGCCTGGCAACTGTAAGCCTTGTAGGTCAAGTCATCTTTTCAGAAAAGTAAATTATCATCTCAGAAAGGGTCTGGGAGCAATGTAAGACCCCCTTGAGCCTCAATAGAGACAGCTATCATTAGGATGCTATTTACAGACTTATCAATGTGGAATTAAAGCACATTCTTAAATATATTACTAGTAATGAGCTAGTTGGTTAAAAAAAAAACGATCACAAGTCAAGGTGAGGTTTTTCCTAGTAATCTCCGCCAACATACATACCAGCCTTTACATTTTCATTGTTTTGAAATGGTTAATTGTAGGATGAATCATTTCTTAACTTGTTATTTATAATGATATGTTAGAAACTGAGTACTAAGCAACCTCCTAAGGGATGCCTTAATGTCTGGGGAATGTATCCCGGGTTACTTAAACTGGCTTGAATGGCTAAATACCAGAGACTTAATCAAATATGGTTATGTTTAGTTAAATGACTCTATAATCACATTACCCAGAATTTGTGGCATAAAAACCTCCATGGCAGTTACAGTCCTGATTTTTCTGCTTCGAAATCTTTTATAAATCAGAAGTTTCATCTAGTAACTTGTTCCATTTCTGTTTCAAGAATTATAGCAAGTAATATAGCTCTTCAAATGCTGTTCTTCAAAATTTCATTATCTTTTCATATATTTTTTTGTAGAATGCCTGAACCAAATGCAAATTCCACACCTATACCCGAGAAGGACCTTCCAAGGTATAAAACTCTTATCTTATCTTTTCTCTTTAATTTCATTGAAGTGATTTTAACTTTTAAACTTTTCTTCTCCTAAAAGACCCCTTTTAGTCTATTCCTGTAACTACAAACTTGTGCCAAATATCACAATGTGTTGTTCATGCCTTGATGGTAGAATTCACTCCTTATGTATTCATCAGATGCCAGGAGGATGGATGTGATTCCTTGGTTCGACCTCATGTAGTTTGGTTTGGAGAGTCGCTGAATGATGAGGTGCTAAGGAAGACCGATGAAGAACTAGAGTCATGTGACCTTTGCCTTGTGGTGAGTTCATTGACTAAGTTGTAGACCCTAAAAAAATATATAAAAAATGGAAAGAAAGAGTTCTTTGGCTGAATTGTGTGTTAGTTATTTAGCCAAGATCATCTAGAAAAGTGGACCACAAAACTGTCTTCAGAGCATTTTCCAGGAAATTTTGTGCAGTTTCATGATATATAAGAAATCAGGATCACATACTCATTATAATAAATGCAAGACATCTGTAAAAGTAAAAAACTATGAACAATTATTCCGTTCCTCTTGATTTTGTCTGGGTTGTGGAGGAGGGTCTATCGTCCATGACATACAAAGTATACTTTCTGAGTCACTGACGAAAAAAAGATTGCAGGCCACTGTTTTAGATAATCCAAGACTTGTTGCAAAAGGGCAAATACTTTTCCATAATTTGCATGTCATCTGTCACTTGGCCCCCATAAACTCTTTTGTGTTTGTTCAGTCAGAAATTGTACTACAAAATGTTAATTTTGGCTTGTCTATACCTGTTATTTAAATTTGGAATTAAATTTGTTCTCTGCACTAACGAGTCTGAAGGGAATGATGATATTGAATAAACAATGAAGTTGAAATTAATAAGCTCATGAGGAAATCTGTCCTTTTTTGTCTACTTCTTCGGTGTAGGTGGGTACATCATCAGTTGTGTATCCAGCAGCCATGTTTGCCCCAATGCTGGCTTCCAGGGGAGTAACAGTAGCAGAATTCAACATGGAAGAAACCCAAGCAACCTCCGCCCTGAAGTAAGTAGTCTTCTCATGTTTGTCTGATATTGACATAGATTCTATTAATTTTGACACTAGTCTATAATGCAACAGAAAGTGTTTAATGTTCCCATATAATAAGGCTTCGCATGACCAAACATCAGTGGAGTAAGTGTTCAACTCTTTTTCATATCTTTATAGGTATCATTTCCACGGACCAGCTGGTGAATTTGTCCCGCAGGCACTGGCCAGACATGAATCAGAGCCTGTTGAATGATTGCAGTCCAGTTTACCAAATGGAATGGTCTCCAAAAACTCTCTCAGCAATACTAGTTATACTTTAATTGCATGACATTACAAAACCCAAAGATGTACACAAGTACCTCCCACAGATGATCGCAGAGATTGAACGAGGAGGGGGTCACCCCCTTCCCCACAGGTTTGATACCTGCTTTATGTATAGGTGGTATTTTGTTGCACAACTGGTTTGACAGAGATAATGTATACAAGATTATCTGAGACATTTACTATACACAAATAACAAGATTTAACACTTTGTTAGTTTGATAATAACGTGTAAGCCTGTAGATAATCACACACTAGTGCATACTTTGAATAAAATAAAAAATAAGAAAACTTGTTATGATATTTACTCTTGTTCATTGTATGCATGTAAAAATTATTACTTTAGTTAAATTTTTGAAATTTGATTTCCACATTTTGTTTATAGGGTGTGAAGACTCGCGCAAAAAGAAACGTCTAATGCCGGTAATTTGACCTAGTTTCGAATGAGGTGTAACAGAAGTGTTAAACACCACCATCGATCCCAAAAAATTACACACACAGCTTGCTATACCGTCGGTAATTAGACACTAGTGCAGTCAGTACATACAGCTGCGGTCAATACCCACAGCACAGTATACAAACGATACAGCGATGGACATCTCAGGTCTAGCTAAAGATAACAAATTAAGGTATCACGTTTCATTACTGTCTGTATTTTGTAGCGACACGAACAAAACGTTACTTGCAAGCAACAGAAAGTTTACTTTTTCAGATGGCCGCACGCAGTTTGGGGGGAGTCTTCAATGCCTTTAAAGTATTCTGTATTCCGTATAAGATCTGGTTTACATATTTCTCCAAATTATTCCAATATCTTGAAGAATATTTAAAGTACAAAAAAAATGCATCTATGTGTGATTAGATGATCTGCAGCCAGCAGGAATTATAAGTTTGAACCACAGGTGCATATTTATCCCTCTTCAAGAATATTTTGGGGCAATACAAAACAGGTGACCAGAATTGAATGACACTTGTTACAGTTCAGTTTCAGGTATCACTGCCAGTTGTTCATTCCGTAAACATGATTTGAAGTATGTGTTTATCACACAGAAGTGTATGATGTGTGAGGTGCAGGTTAGAGAATAGAGAGGGGGGGGGGCGTTTATTTT